>CAUYON010045598.1:0-16364 GCA_963573935.1 Arctocebus calabarensis
GTCTAGTTTCCTTCCTTCCGTTTTGTTTCTAGGGAATTATAGATATTCCTGAACATAATCCATATGAAAAACTTTCTGGATGCAGGTTTGGCAGCTAAATGTGAACATATTGCTTTTAAAAATAACCCTCACTGCAAAACTGTTCTGTTGATTCATTCATGTATTTTCTGTTTGTTTGGTTTTTTTCCCTTTAGAAAAAGAGTCTCACTCTATTGCCCTCAGTAGAGTGCAGTGGCATCACAGCTCACAGCAACCTCTGGCTCTTAGGCTTAGGTGATTCTCATGTCTCAGCCTTCTGTGTAGCTGGGACCACAGGCGCCCGCCACATGGCCCGGCTATTTTTTGTTGCAGTTTGGCCGGGCCCCAGCTCGAGCAGGCCCCCTGTACCCGCCACCCTCAGTACATGGGGCCTGTTCCCTATTCACTGACCTATAGGCGCCGCCCCATTCATGTATTTTCTAACACTCAAATTATATAGCTTTTCAATGCAGTTTTCTTTCCAGCATACTTTTTGAACATATTTATAGGAAAAAATCAATTAATGGAATCTCTTTAGTCTTAAAAATGAGTGTTTTTTAGAAATATACTTTTTTATATTTTCAATATAGAAATATGTAAAATATTGAAGAAATCACAGAAGCAGTTATGTTTTTCTTTTACATCAGTTTAACCAGTATTGGTTTGAAAATACTGTCCTTAGCATGAAGACAAATACTCTAAAAAGAGTAGCTATAATTCATGCACAGTAGAACCTCCATAGTTGATCACTTCCTTACATTGACCTAATTTTCATAGACCAGACATGTACCATGTATGTGTATCAGTGGTGACCTTAAGAGGTTCTGCTGTATTTTAGTGAAGTAGAAATAAAAATTCAAATTGTTTCCACATAGTTCACATAGAATCTGAAAGGAAGAGATACTTTTACTTTAGTATTTACATAAGTGGGATTTTAAAATCTTTGAGAAAACCATGCCAAAGTGTCTTAA
Organism: Arctocebus calabarensis; assembly: GCA_963573935.1. NCBI lineage: Eukaryota > Metazoa > Chordata > Mammalia > Primates > Lorisidae > Arctocebus > Arctocebus calabarensis. The sequence goes on from CAUYON010045598.1 coordinate 990, forward strand.
AAAGCTTTTAGAAATTTTTTCCTAGAACCTGTCTTAAATATTGCTGTTCAGCTCTTAGGGTGGTATAATAGGATCAGGCAAATTCAAAGCCTAGAAGGATCGGGTAGGTATAATGAATTTTATTTTATTTATTTTTTCTTAGAGACTGAGTTGTCGTCCTCGGTAGTGCCCTGGCGCCACTGCTCACAGCAACCTCCAGCTCTTGGGGTTAGGTGATCCTCTTGCCTCGCCTCCCGAGTAGCTGGGATCCCTCTACAATGCTATTTTTTTTTGGGGGGGGGTCATTGCAGTTTGACCGGGGCCAAGTTCGAACCCTCCACCCTCGGTTTATGGGGCCAGCGCCCTATTGACCGAGCCACAGGCACTGCCCTGCCCTATAATGAATTTTAATCTCATAAGAAAATACAAATTGGATCAAATATAGTCTAAGAAAAATAAATGGATCGAAGAAAGCAGCTCTTTTTAGTTAAGGGCAGGTTGAACCTGGAAGTCGTTGGTTAGTCGTGCCCTCGTCCTCCTCACGTTGTGTGCATGTTTGCTTCTTGTTCCCCTACGAGGAGAGTTTACTCAATGCCAGTAGAACTGGCTGCGGTAGAGGGAACGTTCTGTTTCTGTCCTGTCTCATACGGCAGCCACTGCCAAAATGTGCTGGTAGGTATTTGAAATGTGACTAATGTAACCAAGGAACTAATTTGTAGTTTTATTTAATTGTAATTATTTTAAATTTAAGTAGCTCCATTACATCAGTTGAATGGGTACCATATGGACAGTTCAGATATGTCATTCTGATTAGTTTATCTGGGTGCTCCATGATCTCAGGAAGTTTACAAACATTAGTTTAGAGGGAACAGACTACAGAGAGCAATAACTCCCCAGCCCCGGCCCTTCTCCCCCATCCTTTTTTCCCCAGAATTAATCGCTGTTTTTATTTTGATAAATCGTTCTCAGTGTGTGTTTGTAAGTTAGTTCTGTTAAACAAGCATCTTTTTAACACAAAAACACATTATATGTGAAGCTACAGTCCCTGAACTTTGACTACTGTTTGTGTTTATTTCTCGTCCTTCAGTAAAGAACTAGCATGAGTTTAAGGAGCAGTCTTCCAGAAATTACATACACATACGTACATCTACATCCATGTAAAGTCTGCAGTGTGGTCTTGTGACCACCTTCCTCAAATCTTTCTTTCCAGCCAACATATTTTGAAAATACCCACACTGATAATATTGAGCCACTTTATTTTCATCTGGATTCACAGTGTCTACAGATTTATTCATTCTTTCTCTTATTGTTGAATATTTACTTTGCATAATTTTTTTTTGGTTTTAGGATTTGACTTTTTTTAATACAGCAAATGAAATGCAATTATAATTCAAGGTAGTCCACATTAAAGTTTGTCAATATCAGTATAAAGCAAATATTTTCCTACGTAAGTCTATACGTAAGTGATGCATTTTTTTTTTTAATTGTTTCAACTTCATTGAGGGTACAAAGAATTAGGTTACACTGTTTGTATTTGTTAGGGAAAGTCCTTCTTATAACTGTGTCCTGCCCCCAAAAGGTGTGCCATACACCATGACCCCCCATTCTCCTCCCTTCTCCCCTGTCCCCTGCACCCCACCTTGAATTGATTTGAGTTTTTCACTTATGTGGGTATGTATTAGATTGTCTTCTGGCTTTGTATTAGAATGGAGCATGTTGAATTCTTGCTTCTCCATTTTTGTGATACTTTAGTGAGAAGAATGAGTTCCAACTCTGTCCAGGTTATTACAAAAGGTGTATAGTCTCCCTCTTTTTTAATGGCTGACTAGTATTCCATGGTATACATATACCATCGCTTGTTTATCCATTCTTGGTGGGCATTTAGACTCTTTCTACATTTTGGAGATTAGAAATTGAGCTGCAATAAATGGTCTAGTGCAAATATCCTTATGATAAAAGGATTTTTTTCCTTTTCTGGGTAGATGCCTAGTGATGAGATTGCAGGACCAAATGGGAGGTCTAGTTTGAGTTCTTTGAGGATTCTTCATATTTCCTTCCAAAAACGTTGTATTAGTTTGCAGGCCCACAGCAGTGTCAAAGTGTTCCCTTCTCTCCACGTCCACACCAGCTTCTGTAGCTTTGAGGCTTTGTGATGTGGGCCATTCTTGCTGGGATTAGGTGATATCTCAGGGTCATTTTGATTTGCATTCCTCTGATGATCAGAGACATGAGCGTTTTTTTAAATGTTTGTTAGCCATTCCTCTGTCTTCATCAGAGAAGATTCTGTTCATGTGTTTTGCCCAGTGGTAGATGGGATTGCTTACTCTTTTATAGTTGATTAATTTGAGCTCTCTATAGATTGTAGTTTTAATCAACCTTCTGTGGGATTCGTACCCTGCAAATATCTTTTCCCTTTCTGAAGATTTTCTTTTTGCTTTACTTTTTGTTCCTTAGCTGTGCAGAAACTTTTCAGCTTAATTAAGTCTCATTTGTTAATTTTTATTGGTGTTGCAGTAGCCGCTGAAGTCTGTCATAAAATCTTTCCCCACTCCAACATTGTCAAGAGTTTTCTTCTAAGATTTTTATTATTTTGTGTCTTAGATTTAAATCTTTTATCCATTTTGAGGCAATTTTTATAAGTGGTGAAAGATGTGAGTTCAGTTTCAGTCTTTTACATATGGTTATCTAGTTCTCAGAGCACTTGCTTTTTTTTTTTTTTAAGTAAATAGCACAGAAATTTTAAAATTCAATCTTTAGAGCTAATGAAGATTAATTTTAAAGTGAAGATGCTTATGTTTCGATTAGTACCCAGCAAGAAAATGTTATAGTTTTTTTAAGAAATTGATATGCAACATTTATGAAAACACCTATTACGTAGACTTAATTTTAATAGTTAACCATAATCTATTATGATATAGGAATTATGCAATGTAATACTTTTAATGAATGTCCCTTAAATTTTTTTTTAATTAAATTTTCAGAAGAAACATGGTTGGTGACATTTTTCTCATCCTCTGTTTTCTTTTTTTTCCTCTTATCCTCTGTTTCTAAAAACCACACACAATTACTGTGTGCTTAGCATTTATTTCTATTTAAATTTTTTATCTTGGGTAGCCATAAATCAGAGTTAGTCTTATAGTTTTCCATTTTTGTAATTGGAAAGCGTTAGCAATCTGCAGTTCACCTTCAGCTGTATCCTCTCTCAAATCGTATCATGGGTTTCACTTTGTTTGCCTTCCCTGTTAGCCACCTCAGTAACAGTGTAGCCTACTCAGGTATTCTCTATTAGGACTCTTGCCATTAAGTAATTCTTCTCTTCAGGGAAGTCTTGAGTTAGCTGTCACATAAAGGATGCATAGCAGTTGCTAGAATTCTTTGTACCAACCAGCATCTCTCGGGGATTCTACCAGGACAATAGAATGACAGCCAGTAGATAGGATTGTAGGGACAGCAAGTCCATTTCCTCATCCCATTTCTTTTTCCTCCTGCATTTATGCCCTTTTTAAGAGATCCCTATGGAGTCTAAGTTTGTATCTTTATATCCATCGACCATTCCAGAATCTTTCTCCCATGACATTCATGGCAGTCAACCAGAACTATCTGTCTGGAGGTCACAATATTCTAGTATAAACAAAAGAAGGAAGCGGATGCTTTCAGGGCCTCCTGGGTAGTCCCTTCAAGTCTCTGACAAACTGCCAGGCAGTGACTCCGGTATCTTTGTTTTGTAACAAAGAGGGCAGCCTCAGAGAACATCAGATAAAATGGAGTTTTAAAGTTCATGATCTGGTTATTTGAGGAGTTCTTAAATCCTTTTAGCAAACATCAGAATGATCTGATATTTAGGTAAGTATTATAGATACAGATTCTTGATTTTAATTTTCTTAATATCTACTGGGAAGGTCTGTTAAACCCTTAATTCTAGTTTGGGGTATAACATTCCAGAAGCCAGAACTCAAGTAACAGAATCTACATTTTTATTTACTCGAAAAAAGCTCCTTTTATAGTTTGTAATTCTGGAGTTGCAGAGAACTCAGGATGCAATATACAGAAAGCATAAGCCACTTAATTAAAATTATAACTTCTTAGAATACATTTAAAAGATGTATTGTTTGTCAAGAATAATAATTTGGAAGCAGAACAGTGGTAACAATAGAGTTTTATTTTTAAATCCAATACAAAAGCCAAACTTCTAAGCAAGAATGTCTTAAGTGTTTTATTCAAGTGTTACTAAAAAGTAATGAAGTACTTTACAGTGTTAACTATTCCTGATCTTTTTATTTATGTTAAGTTATCAAATTACATGAAAAACTATCAACAAGTTTAAAAGTTAAAGGTATAAGTAAACATGATGGTTTCTCTCTTTTGCGTATTTGAGAGCATCAAGGAGAATTTTGTGTGGGTTTCTGCAGAGACATGTAGAACAATTAAAGTAAAATTTATTTTGCTGCTGCTTTTGCTGTGATTTTATAGTAATTGTTAGTCTCATTTAAAACAATATTTAGGAGCTCTTGTACAATTTGAACTTTACCTTGGAAGTGCGAATATTATAACCGAAGAATTTGTACCCTCATATTAATTTGAAATAAAAATTAAAAAATAAAACAATATTTACCATCTGCTTTAAATCTGTAAGCTCTTTATTCATAATGTTTATTGCTATTAGAATAATATTTTACTTTTACATACATAAAGTAGTATTTTATATGTAACATAACTGACACTATTTTTTCTTCTAGGTGTGATTTCTTACACAGAATATCTTTTTCTTTTATGTATTTTAACAAGTAAGTATACTCATTAAATATATTTCTGAGTACAGTTTACTTTTTTAATCAGAATCTTAGAAAACAGTTCTTTCCTAAATTCTCTTACTACTCAAAATCACTTTAGGTATATTCATGAGCAAAATTTCATGTTTGAATGCCATAGAAAAATTCCAAGTATTGCATCAGCAAGAATGAAAAACATAAATATTATGGCTTATGGTATAAAAATAAAATGCTGATGCATTATAAATTGAATATTATATACCCATCCTATGGTTTTAATCTACATAGGACTCCAAAAATCAAGACATGTCATACTTTGTAGATTTCCTCCTGCACTCACTTGAATCCCATTTTCTGCAGGACTAGTGTGAGAGAATTAGTCTTCGTAACTAGTGAGTCTCTCAGAGCACCCATCACCTGCCTCCTGAAACCATTGTTCACCTCCTCAAGTGCAGCATTTCTTACGATGTACGTGCAGGGCTTACTAAGTTTTCAGTTAAATTTCTCAGCATTTGATGGAGGGAAGTCTGTACTGCGGTTTACGATGCTCTAGCCACCTGGCTTGTCCGTTTCTTGAATTGCAGCTTGAGGATTTGTACCTTATGTTCCTTTTGCCCTCAGAACTTTTCCTCAAGATCCTCATGATAATGTGAAGGCTTAGAGCAGGGGTCCTCAAACTACGGCCTGCGGGCCACATGCTTCGGTGTGAATTGTATTTGTTCCCGTTTTGTTTTTTACTTCAAAATAAGACACGTGCAGTGTGCATGGGAATTTGTTCATAGTATTTTTTTTTTTTAACTATAGGCCGGCCCTCCACGGTCTGAGGGACAGTGCATTGGCCCCTTGTTTAAAAAGTTTGAGGACGCCTGGCTTAGAGAATCCCAACTTGGCTGTCCTCTCTAAAACATCGTACAATAGCTCCTTGTCCCGTCTGTCCCTCCTTATCCCTTTACCATGTTTTATTTTTTTTTCATAGCATTTAAACTATTTGAAAGTATTATTGGTGTACATGCTCTTTTTTTCTTCCCATGCTAGAATGCAACATTCACAATAGCAAAGATTGCATCTTTTTTCTTCACCTTTGAATCAAGAACAGTGTCTTGTACACAGGACCTTCTCCAAACATAGTGGGTGGATGAATGAAAGAATGTTGCTAGTGGAACATCCAGTTGTGGGGATTTGTGATGTATGGAAATAACAACATCAACAAAACTGTCATTAGAAACAAGACTTAAAATACCTTGTACTTCTGTGATTAGAAAATTCACACCACTGTGTTATTCTTAACTTAGTAACTTAATGTGAATAATGTTACACTGATTCTATTATAGTAAATTGGAGGGGGTATGTATGCATGTGCATATATGTTCAAAAATTGTCTTTGGTTTTTGTGTGGTTTTTGCCTTTGGACTTAAAATGAAATTATTAATAGAATGTTAGTGTTGAACGACAGCAAATATGACACAGTTGGTAATAAGCTACCTGAGGTTGATACAGTCTGGAAAGCCACAGTAATGATGCAAGTCCGGGCAATGATGAATTTTGCCATGAGAATCAAAGTGGGCACCAAGGAGCATCTCAGAAACTGGTGGGAAAGTTGTCTCGTCAGCCAGAACAATAATGAATGCAAAATTGGAAGTTACGAGTACCTAAACCCAAAGAGTGATGGTGAGAGTGTGAATAGTGCTGGTTAGGAAAGCCACCGGCTGGGATGGGAACAGGGTATAGGAAAAACATAAATATAGTAGTTTTTCCTTACTATGGAAAGGTTAGGATCCTCGGGTGCTGTGAAACATCGTTTAGAGTTCAGGACTCATCTACAGAAGCTCCTAAGGAATATTATCCTAAGGAATTTGAATTGAAAATTATTGGATGTTGTTTCAATTTGAGCTAAGAAAAATGTGAAAAGAAGAATTGTAGAAAGTGCTTCTTTCCTAAATTCTCTTACTATTCAATCCCTGCTGGGATGATGTAGCCCAGCAGGATGTGGGCTACATAATCTGTGCCACCTGTCTGTAAATGTCTCCTCTTTACCTTTTATTATTTAACCGTGTTTTCTCTTCCAAACAATAATAGTAAGGACTTCATTTCCCTATGTATTATCAAGATTTTTTTAAAGCTTAAAAATCGGTTACAAGAATGGTATAAATTTGTATTTCTTTCTCAAAGAAATAAATGGTAATGAGAGTAAGTTTAAGATCCTAAATATATGCAAGAAATGAGCTTGCATAAAGGACTGGTTTCCATTGCTTTTATTTTCGGGGACTGCTATTACTGGTTAAGAAAGTAAGGCTATCTGCTTCTCTAGTCAGGGTCAAAATTTCACAGCAGGTGGTAGCAAGTGTACCTATGAAGGGGTCCCTTTTTAAATAGTTTGCAAGTCTTCTCAAAAGAAAAGGTCCAATGTTTTAAGAAAGATATGTACGTGAGTTCCTTTCTGAAGGACGCTTTCAAGTTTTCTTCTGTTGAAATTTTCTCCTTTATGCTCTAAAAGTAAAAAGAGGGAAGAGATTGAACCTCATTATAAGGTCCATAAAATTAAAACAGTTCATAGAATGTGAAAGTCTGTCTTTCTCAGAAAAGCAGTTGCTGTCTGTATTTTGAGGAAATTAGAAATTATGTATTCAAGCCTCCTTTATTATATATTTCTGGTTTGAAGCCTCTAGAAGTTTCAATATTAATATGTAATCTCTTATGCTTAAGATTTCATAGGGTGTTTCAGTGACAATTTTCTCAAATTTCTCAATAAGTCTTTGGGACTTATCCGTGTGTCATATTTTAACTTCTTTCCCTATTACTCTAAGTAATAGAACATACTGTAAATATTTCAAATGTGAAGAGTTGATATTTTTCTTTTAAACAAACTGACTTTGCATAAGAAAGAGAAGTGCTTATTTTTAGAAGAAAAGTAGTCAAGTTTTTCTTTCAGTGCCATGCAACAGGTATCACACAAGTACTTTTAAAGCATATTATCCTTTTATTTTTAACTGTGCTAATATATGAAGCAGAAATATGTGTACTTTTATATCACTTTTATGGTATTTAATAAAACATGTTGCTTTAAATTTCTTGGCTAAAGAAAGTTTTTGTACAGAAGATGAATAACTGTTTAATATAGGTTTTGTGCTTTAAAATATGCTGTATAAAATTCCAGTATTTTGTGAATACTTTTTCTGCTTTTTATTTCTGGCAGAACCTCATGCAGGGTTTAGAATAGCTTTCAACATGTTTGACACTGATGGCAATGAGATGGTGGATAAAAAAGAGTTTTTGGTGGTATGTATGTTACGTGCTGCATTTCCTTAATAAGTAAATATTGCTTACTTTTTTGCCTTATTGGGAATATGACTGTAGAGGGAAGAGTGAAAATGTATACTATTACTTAATAAAGAAATATACTAGTCGTGTATTTTGAATAAGTATTTGCAGTATAAAATATTTACGTCACTCAGTGTGTGAGAATTATTATAGTTGCTTGTACATTACTTAGAAATTCAAAATGTTCGTGCATCAGCTGTTCTCTCTATTGGGTACACAGCAGGAAATTCAGAGGTTGTAGGGGCCCAGGTGACACTCGGTCCCCGCGAATTCAGCCACCCAGCCACCGCTCTGCCGGGGAGCTTCTCTTCCTTCTCAATTCAGGGTCCATGGCTTTTCTTGTTCTTTCTTTCTTTCACCTCTTGCTGCCCGGTATTCAGTCTCACCCCCACATCTTCACACTTTCCCCCTTTCTTCGACTAAGGGATAACAGTCCTGGGCTGTTTCTCCTGGGCTCTTTCTCACCTGACTGGTCCGGCCATGGGGCTGTTCCGACAGTGTCCTCTGGTGCCCACTCGTTTTCCCACACCAGCCCCTTCCAGGACTTTTCTCCTTTGTTTTACCCATGTGTCTGTGGTATTACGCTCGTTCTTCTTTTTCTCTGAAGTAGAGATCAAGGTTAGTTCATCGCACGGAGTAACAAAGTATGCCCTCAGTGTTCACCTGGGCTCCCCCAGTGAAAGGAAAGGGGCACAGTGGCACAGAGTGAGCCATGTTACTTTGCACTTTTCCTTTGTAACATGCTATTAAAAAGCCCGTAGGAAATCTCTTTAAAATTTTCATATTTACTTAAGAAGCTGAAATACCGAAGAAACCTGTAACATTCTTTTCTGAAGTAGGAAAAAGAAGTGATAAAAATCCTCATCAACGGTTAATTAGTAGCCCTTCGGAGGGAAGCAAGCAAACTAATTACTTGCACTTATGAAAAAGCTTAAACTTATATCCACAAAACCCTTGCCCTGTTCCAGCCGTTGGAGCTGGAACCTTCAGAGTGGTAGGGAGGTGAGAGTTTTCAGTTTGGTTATAGTAGATAAAGATGTGGCCCTACCATCCTAAAATGGACAACTTTAGTTTAATGTAGTTTGGTTATGATGGTGTACAACCGTATTTTAGGAATTTTCATGTTCCTGGGGAGTTGTTTTTGTTTGTATAACTTGGATAGCAATCTCAATTCTTCACTTTTTTTATGTAGCAGTATTAGGAAGCAAATAAAATACATTACCTCCTAAGATATGGAATAGTATTTACAAATGTACTTGTACATGCAGTAGACTAACTTGGGAGCTCAGTCCAGTGGAAGTCGCCGGTGTGAATGCCTTTTGTTTATCATTTCTTTGTGGAATTTGGAGGTAAAAACATCCACTAGAAGTCCTGTTTGTTTCTGCGTTGTGCTCTTGTGTGAAGCTGCGCTCTGCTCTTTTCAGTTGTACTGCTATCTCATACGTGATATATTTTTTGTTGTTTACAAAGAATTCCTGAAAGAAGGAGGTGGAGGTGACCAAGTTATTTATAGAAGGCTAAAATCTGTGTTCTCCTACCTGTTTATAAAGTTTGTTTATAAAATTGTTTATTAACAATTTTTTTTCACTAAAATGTAAGTGGAAATAATTTTATGTGATAATAAAGTTATTTGTGTATTGTGGTTCAGGCAGTCCCTGGGTTATGAATGAGACAGGTTCCATAGGCTTGTTCTTCCGTTGAATATTTAAGTAAGTTAACTATTACCTGTTATCACCCAAGTTGATAAGTGTGAGTTATACACAAGTCAATGTTTGTAACTTGGGAATTGCATGTATATTTTTAAATATTATTATATATCTTAGGAGGCAATATGTTTTGACTTTAAACTATTGTTATATAAAATAAAATGAAGAGTTGAGATAGTGTCTAAGTTATACAAACAAAAACAATGAACTCTCCAGGAAACTAATACAGAGGCAGGATTAGGTTTCTCTTAATAAAATTAGAGGATTTTTTTAAAAGAGGAAAAATACCATTTATAATAGTAGCTAACATTTATTGAGAACTTACATATGACAGGCATTGTGCTAAATAATTACTTATAATACAATGCATATTTACTCCACAATACATTCCTATGAGGTAGGGAATTATCTCCTTGTTCCAAATATGGAAAAAAGCCTTGGATAATTAGAGTAACTTGCCCTAGGAGTTACACCTGCAGAGTTCATGGCTCATCTCTTTTTATGTCTTTGTGTCTTAGAGATTAAGTAGAACCGTAGCATTACGTACATTTAACTTCACTGTGGGTTACCAGGACCAAAGGATATATTTTCTTGGCGAAAAACTGAAGTCAGAAAATTTATCTGTGGCAGTTTAAATAGTCTTATTGGATAAATCTAACTGTTCTTTGTGGAATATTGCTGGTACTTGATGGTAGTTAGAGGCCCAGAAACTTTTGTTTGGTATTTGATTCCTGATTGGTTTCTTTGTTAGCTTCAGGAGATATTCAGGAAAAAAAATGAGAAGAGAGAAACTAAAGGAGATGAAGAAAAGCGAGCTTTGCTGGTAAGAAAACTTAATAGTGGGTTTTCTAGGGGAGAATTATTTTATTCATGTTGAGAAACAGTAATTAAAGTTTGCAGCTTTGGAGTTATTCCTTTCTTGAAAACTTTCTAAAGTTCTCATGTAGAAAAATCACTTTGGTATTTATATACATCAATATCAATATTTATATTAAATATTGGTATTAAATATCTGTATCCATAGTCACACTCATTAAATCATTTTCATCCATATTGTTATCTGTGAGATTTGAAGAGTATATCACGTGATAGATTAATACAGATCATTATCCACGTAAAAATTTAAAGGTGAATTGCAAAGATTTAATAACGTGAGTAAATTTAGTGATATTAAAACAGTACGACTGTTGAAGCAAATACAAGCAAGTGGTATTTTGTTTTCATTCTTAAAAATGTATATAATAGATTCTTCTTCTGGGATGCATATTTCCATCTTATTCTGAGCTTAGAGTTATTAAGTTACATTTCCCTCCACTTCCTAACAGTTTTCTTTTTGTTTGTCACAAGCATTTGAGCCTGACCATAGGCCAGGTTCCCATAATAAAAACAACAAGGCCTGAGACCTTACTGTCATACGCTGCACTGGGTACTTAGCATGCATTTTGTCATTTAATTTACCCCCAAATTTTCTTATCTCTAGTTACACAAGAGGAAAAGCTAAGTATCTTGTCCAAACTTACATACCTATTAAATGGCAAAGCCAAAGAATTGAACCCATTTCTGAAACCTGCACTTTTATCTACTATACCATATTACTTCATCTGGGACTTATGTACCAGAAAACATAGTGAATTTTGTTGGTGTGTAAATGATAATCGTTCCTTTTGCAAATTAGTGGCCTTGTGCAGTAGTTTAATTGCTCTCCATGGAATTCAGATAATTCAGAGAATTGTAACATTTTTGATTCTTTGTAGCTGTATTCTAGCATGGATTGTCTGTAACTGATAATCGTATCATATTTAATCTGAATACATTTATTTATTAAGTATGTATTTGTACTTAGTTGTATAAAAACACATAATCAGAATTATATTGTTTCATAGGATATTTGAGTACGATATAATTATCAGTAGTTGAACTTCCCCCAATACACTGTTGACAAAGCTTATGGAAGACAGTCTTAAAAAATCAAAGAACTGGCTCAGCGCCTGGGGCTCAACGGGCGAAGGCGCCAGCCACGTACATCTGAGCTGGCGGGTTTGTATCCAGCCCGGGCCCGTCAAACAACAATGATGGCTGCAACCAAAAAATGGCCGGGTGTTGTGGCAGGCGCCTGTAGTCCCAGCTACTTGGGAGGCAGAGGCAAGAGACTTGCTGGAGCCCAGGAATTGGAGGTTGCTGTGAGCTGTGATGCCACAGCACTCTATCTGGGGTGACAGCTTGAGGCTGTGTCTCAAAAAAAAAAAAAAAAATCAAAGAACTGATTATAATTTAGCCAAGTATTAAAAGGGGCATTAGTAGTTCTCTATTTAATTCAGGTTTCATGGTTTTTATTTTTATTTTTTTTTTTAGTCTTAATTTCTTTAATATAAAACCCCCCAAAATCTGGTGAAAACAAAGTTTTATATACCATATAAACAAGATTTGTCAGATTTAAAAGTGAAAGTTAATTTACAGTTAGGTTTCATGGTTTTTAAATTGTAACTAATAAATCCTATATAAATAGCCCTATAAATGCAACTGTTTATATTACGAACAAGACTAGAGAATTAACAAGCGATTATTAATAAGACTTAGAAGTGGAATGCCTTCTTAAATTTTAATTCCTGTAGATAAGATACGGAAAGTGTAAACAGGTATTTTAATTTTGATCGATTACATCTCACAGACTATAATTCAATAGGGAAGTTGTTAATAAAATATCATGTGAGGAGGTTGAATTATGTTAATAAGTCTGTTGATAAAACAATAGAGTAGGTAGTAGTTCATTGAATAGAAATTTAGTTGTTTTGTTTATTTATACTACTTCCAGGGAGGACTTACTGATCTTCAGTAAAAAAATATGACACTATTTTAATCATTAACATGTATTGAAATACATCCATCAAGTTATAAAGGGAAAGGGGAAAGGGAAAAATAATAGCAGACAATGTAGATTGGGAAAATCTACAGTGTTAGCACAAAACTTGGTTCTGAGCTTCATTGCAGCCAAGGTAAAGGAAATTTAATATTGATTTAATGTAAATATTTCATACTAGTGTTGTAGTAAAATTTCATTAACTTGAATTAGTTAGGGGAAGTCTATCTGAATTACAGGATCTGAATTACACTAGAATACCCTAAATTTCATTATTTTATATGCAGATGGGTCAATGAAGCACTCCCTAGCAAACATATGGAGGAAAGATACTTGTTTTAAGAAAGGATTTTAAAAAATACTTTTAAGCTAATAAAAAAAATTTATAAGTAATGCCTAATTTGTTTATATGTTAAATCATACTTAGTGAAAAGTCAGTGATCTCCACAGGTAGGTACCTCAGAGGTATTTATCTTTATTAATAATTTATTTAATTAGTATAATTTATTTAATAGTGTTCCCCAAATCCCACTTATATAATTTAGCTATCAGAACTATTCCTGATTTCTGAATTTCTGAAGAATTTCAGAAATAATCTTTAGTACAGCCTCTAAACTAACAGCCCTCTGCAATAATACAGCTCTCTCATTACTTCTTAACAATAATAATAATTAGTGTTAACTTAAATACAGATCAAAAATGTTTTCATATAGTAAACGAGAAAATATCATGAATTGTATGTCAATCAGGTTGATAAAAATATCTCAGATTGCATGTGAAGCCCCCACACTGTACCCCATGGTTGAACTAAAGGACACAGCTATGATTCAATAAAAAAAAAATAAAAATAAAAAAATAAATAAAATAATGTGGGACTGATCTAGAGACCAAATTAGTGAAAGAAAATGAAAACATCTGGAATAAACTTCTAAACGGAAACTGTGACAGTATCGAGTGATTTTCTATAGATAGGCTCATGAAAGTTATATACTTGAATATGAAATCAAAGTTAGTGTTCAAAATAAAATGCTGCTGCATTGTCTTTTGTTATCTTTTTGCATTGATTTCTTCTACGAAAAGAGATACCTACATACAACATCAGAAAAATAACTATTATGCAATACTTATCATTTTTTCTCATCACATTACATGTATGAAGCAGTTAATTAACTTAGCAACCTTATGACGTTGCTATCATTATTTACTACAATTTGCAGAAAAAAATACTAAAATTTAGAAAGTCTCAGTAAATTGCTTGCAGATGGTGAATGTGAGGCCGGGATGTAAATGCAGGCAAGATGGCATCAGAGCCAGGATCTTAAGAATTAAATTGTAGGGCGGCGCCTGTGGCTCAAAGGAGTAGGGCACTGGCCCCGTATGCCAGAGGTGGTGGGTTCAAACCCAACCCCAGCCAGAAACTGCAAAAAAAAAAAAAAAAAAAAAGAATTAAATTGTAATCTCCCATGTACATTCATGTTTATATTTTATAAGTATTTCTGAGTAGATATGCAAAGCCTTGATATAGATGCACTAAAGTAATATCAGTTTTCTATTGATTATGAGAATTTTATTTTATTTTTTATACTTGAATGTTTAAAAACTATGGAGTAAACATGGAAAAGTACTCCTCAAAAGTGATCTCAACCTGATGACTTCTCTCTAGTTAATACTGCAGACGAGCCTACTAAATTGTATTGGTTGGCTCGCCAGTTCTCTAGCCCAAGACATTGATGCCCATTTATTTTCATAGTAGCTTCCAGAGATGCTACTGTTTTTTATTGCCACCATCATTGTTATCATTGACACCATAGTTTAAGTTCTCAAAATGTCCCTTCTCTGGAGAGTGCTCTACATACATTACATCAAGTCCTTTGTTTTGCTATTATTCCCATCTCACAGAGGATGAACTGAAGCTTGGAGAGGTTTTAAGTCTTGTTCAGGGTGGCACAGCACAGCCCCCACATGAGACAGACTAAGTCACTGAAGTCTTCTCAGCTTTGCATTCTTCACAGATATGTCTCACTCAAGTGTCTCACTGGCCTTGATGGAAATCTCAGTGCCTAACACTAGTGTTTGGATACTTGGCTAATTGTCACTAAATCTGAGTGGACATGTAACTACTTGGATTATGCACACAATGAAAATTAAGAATGCATCATTTTTCATTATGTGAAATTTCAATTTATCCTTCGTATCTGCACATCTCCCGTCCTCCTTCAGATAATCTTAGAAAAATAGTGTTATTCTCAAAATTTCTGATCAAAACTGGACACTCAATTCCCTCGACCAATTGCAAAAATTCTCCCATATACCAAGAACCAGTATGTTCATTTAATTAAATCAAATTAAGATATTTGTTGAATATCTACTATATATTAGATACTATTCTAGGCATGAGGAATAGAATTGTTTTATCAGAGCAATACTAACTACTATGAAATACTTCCAAATCTTTGTGGTTTATCAGAATAAGCAGCCCAATGTGGATGTTCTAGATTGGATAAATGTCCTCCCATTTGTGACCCCAGGCTCCTTCTGTCTTTTGGTATTTCCATATTCAAAACAAGGCTTCCAAGATTTTTCTTTTATTGAATCATAGCTGTGTACATTAGTTCAATCATGGGGTACAGTGTGCCGGCTTCACATGCAATCTGAGATATTTTTATCAACCTGATTGACATAACATTCATGAGATTTTCTCATTTACTATGTGAAAACATTTTTGATCCGTATTTAGAAGTTTTCT
>CAUYON010045603.1:0-34229 GCA_963573935.1 Arctocebus calabarensis
GTTATGGTCACTGACATTCCTCCTGATCCACAACACCTTCAAGGGGGCCAACGTTTTGATCACCGTATGATCACCTTTGCGGTTCTGAAAGATTTGAAACAGGCCATAGCACAGTACAGTATGTAATCCCCATTTTCTAGAGGTCTGTTACAGGGGCTTGCACAAGAGCAGTGGCTCATTCCTTATGACTGGGACATGATAGCCAGAACTGTTCTTGAGTCTGGACAGTACTTACAGTTCAAAACCTGGTAGAAGAAGAAGGCTGACCTGATGAGCCACCAAAACCAGCAGAGAGGAGTCCCAATATCATCAGAACAGCTCACTGGGTCTGGTCAGTGGCTGGGGATTTCCAATCAACTCCAGTATAATGACATAGCTGTAATCCAGACAAGGCTGTGTTGTCTTAGGGCCTGGGAAAAGGTTCAGGATCCTGGAGATATCTCAAAATCTTTTATTAAGATAACAGGAAATGAACAATATACCAACTTTCTAGCCCGACTAAAAACTGCAGTTGATAAGGCTGTTGCCCAGCCGAAGCTCAGAGACATGCTATTCCAAACTTTGGCATTTGAGAATGCTAACTGAGTGTCAAAGGTCTTGCAACCTTTGAGAGCACAAAATGCTCCATTAGAGGAGTATATATGGGCATGTGCTGATATATGAACAGAATTCCACAAGGCTAATGTGCTTGCTGCTGCTTGGAAAGAAGGGATCAGTCCATACTGTCCTAATGTCATAAGTGTGAAAAATTGGGACATAAGAGAAAAGAGTGTTGGAAAGGGAAGATCTGTAGGAAAAAAAAAGGAACAAAAGACTAATAGCAGATGGAAACCCCTGGGTTTGTGTCCCAGGTGTAAGAAATCACCTCACTGGGCAAGTGAGTGCTGCTCTCGTTTTGATTAGAAAAGGAACGCCTTTACCGCAGGAAAACTGGTAGGTGGGCCCAGCCCAGGGCCCTCAGGTAAAGAATACGGGTTAGAGAATGTACTCATTAACCAACAACTTTACTCTGTTCAGTCTCTTTTACATGCCACTTCAGGCAGTGTTGCCCTGGATTTATGGGCATATGATAATGTCCCTTTGCTTCCCAGCATGGGAGCAAAAGAATTGAAAACAGGAGTGTGTGGTCCTCTGCTCCCAGGTACTGTTGGTTTATTGCTTGGGAAAAGTGAATTAGTATCACAGGGAATGTTCGTCCACACAGGTGTTATTGATGGTAATTACTTAGGAGAAATACAGACCATGATCTCAGTAAACCAACCAACTCAAATTTTGACTGGAGAGAAGATTGCTCAATTGTTACTCTTGCCGTGCTTTAAGTTACAAGGCACTGGGGAAAAGCATAGTGGTGAACCTGGTAACATGAGCCATATTTTCTGGCAAAAGGCTGTTGATAAGAATAGGCCTCAATTGACTCTTACGCTGAAGGATAGAACCTTTACTGGCCTGTTAGACACAGGTGCTGATGTTTCGGTTATGGCTCTAAATCAGTGGCCTAAGGAATGGCCAAAACAAGTTGTTGATATTACTTTTGTTGGCATCGTAACTCTAGATTCAATTTTTCAGAGTATTTTGCCTTTGACCTGGTTGGGGCCGGATAAGCAGAATGCTCAAATCCGACCATATATAGCTGACATTGCTATTAACATATGGGATTGTGATTTGCTCCAGCAATGGAATTCTGTGATAACCATGCCATCCCCTCATGTTAATTCCTTGCAAATGTCAAATTTAGCATAGAGGCCACTGCCTCCAAATATGTTCTCAGATTATCCTGGAAGACTAATAATCCAGTGTGTGTGGAGCAGTGGCCTTTAACTAAGGAACAACTGGATGCTTTAAAATTATTAGTACAGGAACAATTGGAGCAAGGGCATATCGAGCCGTCCACCAGCTCTTGGAATTCACCTGTCTTTGTGATAAGAAAGAAATCAGGCAATTGGAGAATGCTTACTGACCTTTGCAAAGTTGATGAAACTATTATACCTATGGAACCCCTACAATTAGGACTTCCTTTACCCTCCATGAGTCCTTCCAACTGGCACTTGTATGTTATGACTTAAAGGATTGTTTATTTACCATATACCTGCATCCTGAAGATCGACCATGTTTTGCCTTTTCTATTCCTGTCTATAAGCAGCAGAAACCTCACAAGTGTTACCAGTGGAAGGTTCTGCCACAAGATATGTTGAATAGTCCTACACTGTGTCAACAGTTTGCTGATCAACCGTTACAGATTCTTAGAAGGAAATATGCTACAGCCTACATTATCCATTATATGGATGACATCTTATTGGCACATCAGAGTTTGACGGTTTTATAAAGCAAAGATACACTTATCTCCCTTTCCAGAGGGAACCAACCCTAGAGGAGAAGTAGCAAATCAGATATGGCAGATGGATGTGATCTTTTTGGAATATTCAATTATCTCATGGTATTCTTTACAATTCTCAAGGATAAGCCATTATTGAGCGACATCATAAAACATTGAAAGATATGTTAGATAAACAGAGGGGGGAGAGGATATCCTCACTTTGAATAAAAGACCTAAGTACATGCTCACTAGAGTTCTTTTTATTCTCAATTTCTGAATCTCAGCAATGACAGAAAGACAGCTGCAGAATGCCATTGGACATCTCTCATTCATCCACCATCATCTCCAATACAACAATCTATTTTTTATAGAAAACCTGACTTGTCAGAGTGGAAGCCTGGTTATGTACTGCATTGGGGTCGAGGTTTTGCCCATATTATTACAGAACAACAAGAGAAGCAGTGTCTACCAGCCCTCTGGATTAAGCCTCAACACGAGCAGGAAATCTTGCCAGCACTTTAACAAATTTGTTTTCACTAACTTTTCTTTTATTCACAGGACCCTTATTTTTGGAGCTTAGGTAATTTCATAATAGAGAAACCCTGGATCAATCTCCTCTGTGGGAACTCTAGCTGCCTCTCCCATATCACTGTCCATCATCAGCAGGAAGCAGTCAAGAGCAGTCAGTGTCCCATTTCCCCAAGAGGCAGTTGGAGCTTCTATGCAGAGTGGGAAGATTGATACAGGATTTCATTATTTGGGGCTGTATAACAAGCCCCAGGTAAGCTTAGTATGCATCTTCTAAACCTTTGAAAGGTATGACAACAAAGATCTCGAACAGCAGGCTTTGAGGTAAAGGTTATAATGGTATTGGCCAAGGTAAGAGAATTTCACTTGTTGGATTTATATCTGTTTCAGTTGGGCACCTTGGAATGGGTCTGAGTTCGGTACAGCCCTTTCCCCACCTAACATAACTTCAGGTGGTGATTAATACTTCCCATGGAAGCATAATGGGCCCTATGGGGCAGCCTGTAGCACGTAGTTGGTGGTGATTAGAACAAAGGGGACATGTTTTCCCCTATGCCTAATTTGGCTAAAATAGTTTCCCTTATACCCGGATTAGTTCTGTTGGTGTAATTTTGTTATACTTATATGCCTTTTTTTTTTTTTTCTTTTACGCAGCAGGAAGGAAAGCAGCTCGGTGAGACTAGCTGAAATAACTAACGACAGATTTTCTCCCTTGCCTATCCAGAAATGTCTTTCATACACTAGAGGGATCACTCTATTCATGCTGGATCTTTGTAGAAAGTGACCCTTTGTAGCTCCTCTGAGATTGCCCCAGCCAGGGAGTTCTGGCTGTGGGAACAGCCCCGGAGCATGGCACACATGGATCCAGCACCAGGACGGGGATGGTGCACACAGTTTTGGCAGTGCCTGGTGCCTAGTGACTTTGGAAAAGAGAGCCTGTGGCTCCTGCAGTCTCTGGCCAGTTGGAGGGCTCTGCACAGTGGTAGGGAGGGCACTGGAAGGAGGACGCGGGTAGCGTGGCTTCTGGATTCCCTTGCCAGACAGGCAGGGCCAGTGTGGAGGCAAGGAGGGCACAGGAGGGAGGATGCGGGTTGCGTGACTCCCAGACTCTCTGGTTGGGGCGGACAGATGGGTACCCAGTGGCGCCGCATGGAGTTAGTGCGGTCGCCCGGTTTCTGGAGTCCCTGGCTGGAGTCCCTGGCTGGTGTAGGTGTATGGGGGCGGGTGCCTGGCGATGCCGTGCGGAGTTCGTGTGGTTCTCAGAGTCCTTTCCTTGGCAGGGGCCGAGGCCAGGAGGCATGGAGTTCACTGGGTTCCCAGAGTTCCTGGAATGGGGCTGGAACCTATAGGTGTGGCGTGGAGTTCACACTGTTCAGGAGTCCCTGGCCAGGGGCAGAAACCCGGCAGTGTGGCGTGGAGTTCATGCGGTTCCTGGTGTCCCTGTCTGGGGTGGCCTGGTGGGCGCCCAGTGGCACAGTGCAGCATTTGCCCGGTTCCTGGGGTCCCTGGCCAGGAGCGGATGACCTGTGGCATGGTGCAGAGTTTGCAGTGCTCCCGGGGTCCCAGGGTGGGGTGTGGGGGTGGGAGGAGCGGGTGCCCAGTGGTGTGGTGCAGAGTTACTGTGGTTCCTGGAGTTCCTGGCTAGGGCCCAGCAGCAGAGTTGCCCTGTTCCTGGAGTCCCTGATTGCGGAGGGCATGGGTGGGTGGGAGGCTTGGTGGGGCCCCCAGAATCTGTTGCCTGGCAGGGAGCTTGGTCCTGCAGATGGGGGGGGCACTGCGCAAGAACCTCCTCCCACAGTCTCAGCAGGTGTTAGGCTTCTGGTTCATTAGGTAAGGGGGGAAGGATGTACTAAAAGTTCAGAATGGCAGGAAAAACTTTAGTCAATTTTTTTGCCTAGCAAGACAGTGGTCAGAGTCACAGCAGGGTCCCTCTGTGTAAGTAGTCCCCACTTCCATCAGCACTTTCCTGTGGGGTGAGACAAGAGGTCCACAGTTCACCGCTCGTCTGTAGAAAACCCACAAGAGCAAATGAAGAGAAAAAAGGAAGCAAAAACAACAACCCCCCACAGCTTTCTTGGCGGAAAGGACGGACAGTTTTCTTTTCAGATGAATTTTGTACCTGAAGTTTGCTTTCTTGGAGTCACAGCTTGCCTCAGCAGAAGTGACCTGAAGTTATCACTTCTCTCTTGGCTGGGGTCCCAGTCTTCAGCTTAATTGGGCATTTTCTATATGCTATCCTTCCCTTTGGACAGGAGCTTTTTTTGGAAGTTGCTTCCAGTTGGCCATCTTGCCCCTCCACCTTTTGGTGAATCTTTTTAAAAAATTTTATTGGAGATCTCTGTACTTCCTGTACATGGATGTTCGCTTCTATGCCTAGATTAGGTAGGTTTTCATATGTTTCTTTAAATATATTTTCTGGCCCCTTCTTCTGCAACTCTTACTATGCAAATGTGTGGCCTTTTGATGGTATCCTGTGGTTCCTGTGGCCTATCTTGATACTTTTTCAATTCTTTTACCTTTTTGGTTTTCTGACTGGATTATTTCAAATGTCTGTTTTTGAGCTCCTTGATTCATCCTTTTGCCTAATTGAGTCCACTGATGAAGGTTTCATTGAATTTTTAGTTCATTCATTGTATTCATTGCCAGGATTTCTATGTTTTAAATTTTTAATTACTATGGGTACACAATAGTTGTATATCTTTATGTGGTATGTTATGTTTTTGTATAGGCATACAAGGTGTGATTGAATTGGGGTAATTGGAGAACCCATCACCTCAGGCATTAAAATTTCTTTGGGTTAGGACAATTCCAATTCCACTATTAGTTATTTTCAAGTATACTCTAACTTTTTTTTTTTTTTTATTGAATCATAGCTGTGTACATTAGTTCAACCATGGGGTACAGTGTAGGGGCTTCACATGCAATCTGAGATATTTTATCAACCTGATTGATAAACCTTCATGATATTTTCTCATTTACTATATGAAAACATTTTTGATCCTTGTTTAGAAGTTTTCTCCTGACCCTTCGAATATGTACCATACATGTGATCTCACCCTTTGTCCCATCTCCCCCCACCCTCTCCCTCCCCTTCCCTCCCACTACCCTTTCCCCTTCTTCCTGTGCAATAAATGGGTTGTAGCCTTCACTTGAACGTAATGGTTGAGAATTGTTTTATTCCTAGGTCGGAGATGATAATTCAGAACACTCTTTAGAAAAGAAGGACCTCTTTAATGCCCAGCATTAATGTAGGCTTGCTAGAGGAGGTGAATATTGGAGACAGGTACAAGAGAAATGGGGGGCTTCCACAAAAGGGCCCTGCTCAAGTAAGAGTTTCAATAAAAATCAGACAGATGAATC
Source organism: Arctocebus calabarensis (assembly GCA_963573935.1). Lineage (NCBI taxonomy): Eukaryota > Metazoa > Chordata > Mammalia > Primates > Lorisidae > Arctocebus > Arctocebus calabarensis. The sequence continues at coordinate 6,203 of CAUYON010045603.1, forward strand.
CTAACTCTAGAATTTCTTTAGTTAGTTATTATTAACTCACATAAAGTAAAAACAGTGTTTTATGAACATAATTGGAATGGAGAGAATGAGGGAAATGTTAGCTAAAAAGGATCACATGTGTATGCAGTCTCTTGCTTATTTATTTGTTTGAATTATAACGTTTGTTTTATAAAGATATATTAAATTTTCTTTGTGTAGCCAAATGTATAAAAATAAGTGATAGAATTATGTTTTCAATTATTGTAGGTTGAGTTATTTAGATTAACCCTTTTTTCTGATAACAAAAAAGCACTAAAAATATGTTTCTTTAAATATTAATTTAATTATATTTAACAGTTGACAAGACTGAGGGAGCTTTCATTCCCAGTGTTAGGATAATTTTAAATCTATGAAATAAATGTCATGTCAGATACCTACACTTTTCCCTGAGGATATTCGTTGGTAAAGGGAAACATCTGTGCATGTATGTGTGTGTATCACAGAGTAAAATATAAGACATGAAGGTCAAATGCTAACGTAAGGTGGAACAGTAACAGAAATCTTTGCCATGCTAAGCTGGGCTACTAAAGGGCTACAGATGAAGGATAAGTATAAACCTGATATATTTCTGGTACTCTGGGTTTTGACTTCAATAGTCTGTGGGGGTTGGATGTGGTGGCTCACACCTGTAATGCTAATAGTCTGGGAGGCTGAAGTGGGTGGATTGCTCAAGCTCAGAAGTTCAAGACCAACCTGAGCAAGAGTGAAACTCTGTCTCTACTAAATAATAGAAAAACTAGCCAGACATTGTTGTGGGCACCTGTAATCCCTGCTTTTTGGGAGCCTGAGGCAGGAGGATCACCTGAGCTCAACAATTTGTGGCTGCTGTGAGCAATGATGATGCTATGGTACTCTACACAGGGTGACACAGTGAAACTCTGTGTGAAAAAACAAATAAACAAGTGTTTTCCCTGCACTTTTTTCTAGTATTTTTTATAGTTTCATGTCTTAAGTTTAAATATTTGATCCAGTGAAAGTCGCCTTAGTTAATGGTGAAAAGTGTGGGTCCAGTTTCGGTCTTCTACAGGTCTCCAGCCAGTTCACCCCACACCATTTGTTAAATAGGGAATATTTTCCCCACTTAATGTTTTTAATTGGCTTGTCAAAGATTAAGTAAATGATAAGTAGCTATGTTCATCTCTTGGTTCTCTATTTTGTTCCATACATATACTTCCCTGTTTTTATGCCAGTACCATGCTACTTTGATCATATTGATTTATAGTATAGTCCAAGGTCTGGTACTCTGATTTCTCCTGCTTTGTTTTTATTTCTGAGTAATGTGTTGGCTATTCAAGATTTTTTCTGATTTCATATAAAACAAAGTATTATTTTTATTGAAATCTATAAAAATACCAGAAGAAAGTGCAGGGAAAACACTTGAAGAAATCGGCCTAGGAAAATATTTTATGAGGAGGACCCCCTAGGCAATTGAAGCAACACCCAAAATATATTAACCTGATCAAACTAAAAAGCTTCTGCATAGCCAAGAACACAGTAAGTAAATCAAGCAAACAGTCCTCAGACTGGGAGACGATATTTGCGAGTTATGTCTCTGACAAAGGTTTAATAACCAGAATCCATAGAGAATGCAAATGTATTTGCAAGAAATGAACAAGTGATTCCATCTCAGAGTGGGCAAGAGAACTGAAGAGAAACTTCTCTGAAGAAGACACGTGCAAGGCCTATAGATATACGAAAAAATGCTTGTCCTTCTGATCATCAGAGAAATGCAAATCAAAACTACTTTGAGATATCATCTAACTCCAGTAAGATTGGTCAAGTCATTTGAAATACATCCCCGGATGGCGGGTTTCTTCTTGGTCCCCTGAATGTCTAAGCTGGAAGGAAATACGTAGCGCTCATTGTTTTACGTGCTCAGTGCCTGAGGTCAAGGTCTTTCCTGGAAGAACAATGGTAGGGGAGCAGTATGCAGAGATGTGAAGACATGGCTGCAATTTACTTTGTGCTCGTTCTAAAGTTACACATTTCAGACACGGAAGGATAAAGAATTAGATTCGTGTTTCCAAAGCATTAATTGAGGACTAATTATTGTGTATGAGAGGGCAAGTTTCCTGGAGGAGGGATGGGGGTGTTGCATACAGAGATAAACAGCAGGGCAGAGCGCTGTGACCTGAATAAGCTTAATAACTTCCCTGGAAGATGAGCTTCAAACAAGTCCATGCAAAGTGGTGAGGACCGTACAGTAATAGAGGTATGTCCTAAATAGCATGAGGTTTAGAGCACTCCTCCCTAGAGAGTGCTAGGACATTCTTTCCAGAGGAATGCTTTGCGGGCAGTCTCCATGCTTGTCTGTCTTGTTTGGACCAGATGGCTTATTTGGGAAGGTGATGTCTATTGTTCTCAACTGGATTTTTGTTCCGTTTTATCTGTGCTTCTTTGAATGTATTTTCTGCCTTGGCTTTGGATGCCACTTTCTTAGGCAGGAGTCTTTTTCTGCTGCACTCCCCTGGAACACCTTCAGGGCAAGACCTCTGTCTGTTTAACTCTCTGTCCCCCGCCGTGCCCAGCAAGTGCCCTAGCGACACATGAAATCTTACATTGTATTTTCAGAACAGCCCTATAACCCTGCTGATATTATTAGCACCATGTTTCAAGATAAGAAAACTAATATCCAGAGCACTGAAAACTTTCCTCAAGGTGTCTGAGTCGGTTTGGGCAGCTTTAATAAAAGGGCATAGACTGTGTGGCTTAAACAACAGAAATTTCTTGCACCCAGTTCTGGAGGCTGGGAAATCAGATATCAGGATGCCAGAATGGTTGGGTTATGGTGGGAGTCCTCTTTTTGGTTCACGGACGACTGTCTTGTCTCTGTCCTCACATGGGTTGGAGAAGGAGACAGGGAAGTCAGCTGTATCTCCGGACCTAACTACTTTTGAAAGGCTCCATCTCCTAATATGACACCTTTGGGCCTTCGGTTTCCGTGTGAATTTTGGGAGGATGTGAACATTCATTCCATAGCATGAGGTGGCACAGCGAGTTAAACTGGAACCAAGACCAAATCCAGGTCTTCGAACTTTAGCTCTTAAACTCTTGTCATCAAACCACGTTATTCACTAATATTCACAGGAGGTAAGTGTGGGATTGCACCTCTGTGACACTGTGACAAATGGACCCCTACGTAAAGGATGCTTACTATCCTAGTCTGGGTTTCCCAAAAATCTGAATTTATGGAGGCTGCTTAGGGGAACCCTTGTGGAGTGCTGAAGAAGAAATTCAAGAAAGGAAGGCAGTCAATAAGGGATTTGTTATTATTTATTTACCACAGTGAGTAACTGGGCCTTCATCCAGAGGGGAAAGTATGGGAACCAGATGTAAAACGCAGCTTAGAGTCATTCCCTTCAAGGGCCGAGGGAGCTGGGGAATGGAGGTACCAGGCCCCTCAGTCCTGCGTTGGGGTCTGCTGGGGAGTGGAAGGATGAATCCTTCGGCATATTCACCCTGCGACAAAATAATAGAGTGGCTGTAATTAGTTCCATAAAAGTGCTCAGAATCAAAGTCATAGAAGCAGCGGTAGCCTAGTCGTCCTGCACATCCTGAAATGGTAAGGGGTTGACATCCTTTGCCAGTGTCCCCAATGCCTTCTCCTTGAGTGGATCCGAGCTCAAAGATGAGATTCTTGGGCACCTGGCTTTTGTCCATCAGGGATGTCACAGCAGGGACTAACCATTGTCCATTCCAGCAGTAGGCTGAGGACTCAGAACACCTCAACTGGAGGCTTACAACTTCATGCCGAACATTATTATTTTATAGGCAAGAAAATGGTGCATGGACTTAAAACCAGGTTTGGGAGAGAAGACTTACATGTAAGAAAAGTCAAAAGTGGGTTCAGACAGGAAAGACTAATGGTATTAGAAATATCGTAAGGCAGAACAGACTCCGTTGTCAAATAACTACCATTTAGCGTGGGGTGTGGAGGCGACATATTCTTAAAGTGCTTTTTAATCATTTAGTCTTCACAGTAGCAGTTAGAAGTGAGGGCAATTATAATACTTTTATCTTTTGCTGATAACCAACCAGAGGCACAGGGACGTTGATTGCTGACAATGGCACGTGAGAGTCAGAGTCGGCGTCAGGTCTCTGTGTTCCCTGTGCCGCTTCTGTTAGATACTGTGGGGGTAGCAGTGCGACACGGAGCCTGTTACGCTTTGAGCTTTTCTTTTGCACACTGTCCATGTGTATTCTTTCTCATCAACAGCATCTTCGTGTCACCTTGTAGGAAATCACAGGCATTCCAGACAAGGCTCAGAGGCATGTTCCCAGAAAGAGAAAGCAGCTTCCAAAATAGGTTTTTGAAGTCCTCACCAAAAATGACAGCATTTAAAGGAAAGCTTTTGATCGTAGAGCTAGGTTTTGTTGGGAGAAGTAAAGGTTCCTGAAATTAAAAAAAAGAAATAAATAAAACAAAACAATAAATGAAGCTCTCCTAAAAAGCCAAGAATCGATTGGCAAGGGACTAGAGGAGGATGTGAAATCTTTCCTCTCCCAATATAGTCTTCCCCGACTAGGGTCCCCAGGTGAAGAAGGGGCAGAGTTAGGTGGGCTTGAGCAGGGAGCCGGGCTCTAGGGCCGGCATGGTGGGACTGGGGCTGACCCTCACAGAGAAACGCAAGGCTGCGGACAGAGAGTTTGCCATCTCTGAAAGCTCTGAAAGCCCAGCCCGTGTCCACCCTGTCTCCTGTGTGACGGCGCCGTGGAGCTCAGCTTGGCTGCAGGGGCCTTCCATGGAAGGCTGTCTGCCTGCTGCTTGTGGCTCATCCAGCGGCATCAAGACTCTATTACCCAGAGACTATGCTGAGCCTTGATATGAACCCCCCAGTTTGGGCAGTCTCCTTTATAGGCAGACTCCCCAGGATCCTCAAAGCCTGAGTCCTAAGCTCCAGGCTGAAGCCCTGCAAACCCAGTGCTCGTCTGGGGGTGGGGGGAGATGACTTTATTTCAGGAGAAATGGCCAGTTCTCTCAGTTGGCTTCCTGGAGCAGGCAGGACTGAAGCAGGACCTTGGGGTGGGTAGGAGCCGGGAGGCCTGGGGGTGAGAGAGCCTTGCAGGTTAGAGGAGAGGAGTGAGCACAGGTGTGGCTGAGGACAGGCACAGGGAGTGTTCTTAATGCTTCCTTCTTGGCTTTTGAATACCAGATTGGGGTTGAGATATCAACCCAGCTTGTGGGCGTTGGGGAGTCAGTGAAACCATACAGTTTCTTGCCGTTGTTTGCTTCCTTGCTGATTTTTATAATGCCTTGATACAGTCCTCTATTAAGCAATTCACATAGTACTCATTTGAGGTTCAAAAACAACTCCTGAGAGGCTGACAACTCCATGGAGCCTAAGGCTACGTATCCAAGAAGAGGTGGGACTCAGCACATTGGATTTTACCTTCAGGAGAAACAAAATCTTGTGCTCGTCTGACTATGGAGGTGTGGGCGAGACCTCCCCCACCCTGAGAGTGCTGGAGTCCTGAATAGCCAGATTGCAGCTGGTAGCTGGTGGACAGGCTGTTCCTGCAACCGTGTATGTACCTAACACCTCCACTCCCCCAGAGGTTTTCTAGCTTGGTTACTCTCCTACAGGTGGCTTCTTGTTCTCCCAGTGTCTACCTTGATTGGAAAGTGAAATCCATGTCCATCACCCCTGGGCTTTGGCCTCAAGGCCGTAGGCAAATACTTCTTTATCTCATGTCTTTGTTCCCAGCTGTGCACTTTTTTTTTTTGAGTGCCCTAGATGGGCACTTTATTGCACTCAGTAGAGTGCCCTCCAACTCCTGGGCTTAGGCGATTCTGTTGCCTCAGCCTACCGAGTAACTGGGACTACAGGTTACTGCCACAACGCCTGGCTATTTTTCTGTTTTCGCAGTTCAGCCGAGGCCGGTTTGAACCTGCCACTTTGGGTATATGGGGCCGGTGCCCTACTCGATGAGCCACAGGTGTTGCCCTAGATGTGCACTTTGTAAAAGATCAGTGGGTGTAACCTTTTATTTTCACTTTTCCAGAGTAACTGCATTCCTGCACTAAGGGAGGACCATGTGTAATCTTTACTGCGGGTCCTTATTTACATGTCGTTTGCATCTGTATTTGTCAGCTCATTAATTCGTCTGCTTTTCATTCAGTTAATGACAAATGTGGACTATGCAAATGTTTGACATCCAAAACAGACAGCTCAGCACTTTTTTGCTTTTAGATCATTTACTCATTCCATCCTACAGATTTATCTAAATGAGTACGATAGTGGCTGTGTTTCGTCGTATCTGTAACTGTCCTTTCTGGAGTTATTATCGGGCACCTCAGAGTTAGGAACGGGATCTGTCAACATCCACAGTCCGCTGCAGTCCTTTAAGGTGGAAGGACAAGTGTCCCGCTGTTCTTCCTACTGAGGAATCCGTAATACGCAGAATCTACCTCACTGCCTGGTCGGGTGGGGAAGTAGCCTGAGAGGCTCACTCAGCACTGTCACTCAGCATCCTGCTCTGGGTGGAAGGAACTCCGACTTTCACCATCAGGATACCCAGCCCTCCCCGCAGACACATGTGCCTGCACACACAGTGTTCTAGCCACATTGACTATGTTCCTTTCCCAGAATATCCCATACAGTTTCTTGCCTCCAACCGTCTTCAGGTGGTCTTATTGTTAATAAGAATCGCAATAACAAAGCCAGTAGTAGGGACCAATTATGGCTCAAATTTTCCAATCTAGTAATACCATTTTCTTACCTTCAGAGGAGAAGCACCAAGGCATGTTGCATTTCATACGGAGGACTCTTCTCTGTCTTACTCTAAGGTCGCTCCTCTGCCTGGACTGCGCTTCCTCCCAGGCCACCTGGCTGACCACAGTTGACCCTGAGGCCTCCTGCTCTCAACACCTCCCAGAGCCCCCAGGCTACGCCGAGTGCTGCCTCCTGAAGCGGCACCACCCAGTGCCGAGGGAATGTGTCACAGCACCCTCTCACCGTGCTGGGTGCTTTGTCTGGACACCTCCTTTGTTAGACAGAGCCTGCCACACCCATCTGGCTGAGGATTGTGTCGCCAGGCTGAGTATAGTGCAGGACCGTCATTATTCAGTGAACACGAAGTGAGCAGCTGAAAAGCACGTGGCAGTTGTGATGAGAGGACGGCCCCAGCACCCCTCAGCTGTTCTGAGGTTGTTACCTGTACTCTTGAAGCCCCTCCTCTCCCACTCCATAGTGGCCATTAAAAAATGCTTGTTGAGTGATTGAATGAGTCTGTTGAAGACGATTTTCAGTCATTTGTGATAGGCAACTTCTGGGACCTGACAGTGCCTCTGGCGGAGGTCGAGGGAGGGAGAGGAGGTAAGAGGAGTGGTTGGCAGGGATGGGGGTATCTGATCCCATCTTTACTCTGGTCTTCGTGCTTCCTATTTTCTAATGGATCCTAAACGTTAGAGTTGTGTAGAAGAAGAACAAAATGGCTCTCTAGCTGCTGTTTCTTTTCCAGCTGACTTTTTACCATTAGAGAGGTAGGAACCAAGCTCACCTAATTTTGCGTGCATAGGCGCCTGCGCGGACATTCATGGACGTCTCTCTGGGGATCGGAGAGCAGTTCTGTTTTGCCACCAGCCTCTCTTTGAAAGGTGTTGCTGTCACCACAGTGAAACATGTGGCATCAAAGCAGCAGTGGCAATTATGCTGCCATTTGGATGTCTGGGCTATGGCAGCATCTGCTGATGCTTTGAGACGCGGCTGCCAGGATTGCGCCTGCCAAACCATCTGAACCATATGTTCTCATCAGCAGGAATACCCACATCCCAAGTCTTTCAGGGGCGAGGCATCACAGATCAATGACCGACATCTCGATCTGGAGAGGCACAGCTTGTGTTTGGCTCTGATAACTGAGGGGAGGGGACGGGACGCTTTGCAATTTTGATTTCAGAAACAATACCTATTAAAAATAATGTTGAATGTACTTCTGATCCACCATAACCAACAGTGTAATTAATGGATTAATTAATTACAGCAAATGTGCAGTATTTTTCCAAGGCCTAATATACTGGCTCATGTTAGCCAGAAGCGTCATTAAACAGGATAGAGTGAAGGGCCTCTCGCAGAAGCAGTTGTTTCCCTAAGTGGCAGCAGAGTTTCTTAACTTCTGGTTGGGAAGGATCTCACTTTCTCTTGGCACGAGCATAGACGTTTTATATGCTACTGACTTGTTATCTTGTGGTATCTTGGAATTGCTCTGGATTGCTTTCTGGTTGTCACAGATACACGTGTCCCATTTTCCAGCTCTCTTCTTCCTAAAGAAGGGATGTGCCTGTCAAGGTTACGGACTGATTGTTCTGTTTCTTTCCACTCCGAGGAACCCACTACAGCATCAGACATATAGCAGGTGTTCAATAAATCACTCAATGAAAGAATTGCTCTGGCAAATGCTTAGGAAGCATTAAGGCATGGGTTAGGCTCAGCGCCTGTGGCTCAACAGGTTAAGGTGCCAACCATGTACACCTGAGCTGGTGGATACGAATCCAGCCCAGGCCCGCCAAACAACAATGACGGCTGCAACCAAAAAATGGCCGGGCGTTGTGGCGGGCGCCTGTAGTCCCATCTACTTGGGAGGCAGAGGAGGGAGACTCACTTGAGCCCAGGAATTGGAGGTTGCTGTGAGCTATGATGCCACAGCACTCTCTCCAGGGTGACAGCTTGAGGCTCTGTCTCAAAAAAAAAAAAAAAAAAAAAAAGGGCATGGGTTAAGTCACTGATAGATTATAAAGTCCAAACTTTCATCAAACAAAATCTTTCTCTTATGTCCTTGTATAACGAGAATTAAGCAGGAAACATTTTCATTTTCAAATTGGATCCACGGTCTTTCCAGCTTTTTGGGAAGTCTATGATGAATAGGAAAAATGGAATTTTTCCCTAAATATAGATTGCCATTGACTATTTATTTGTACCGACCTATACAGATAAAGGGCAATAGAATCTTCAAAAGTGGTGCAGATTTTTAATTAAAACACATTAAATACATATAACCCCCCAGAATTCAGCTCCCAGAGTCAAGGTAGGGATGTCTGCTTGTTTTCTGCCATGCCCTTTGGCTAGAAGAGCACCAGCTATGCAGATACAGATTTTGAATATTTGTTGAATGAATGAATGAACTTTTCACCAAATCCTTTTCACCCAGTTGAGAGCAGTATGCAGTAAACATTTACCTGCCCAATACTATTAGTTAAAATATTTTCAGGATTACTAAAGACTTTTCTGACAGTTTTCCTGGATTTACTCCTTTGGTTCTTCACTGACTTTGTCTTTTTGTAAAACTAAAAAACTTGGGGTTTAAATAGGCCCTACAATTGACTGACAATATTGACCCTATTCAGCCCTCAGAATATGTTTTCACGTTTCACATAGTGGGTGCTCGGTGTTCGTTGAAACGGTGCAACTGTCTGATGGTCAGCTCCTACACATGGGCACATTTTTGTCCTCTGCTATTTACAAAACGGGACTGTCTGCAAGTCTGCCCAGGCCTTTCCTGCCAGCTTCATTTCTTACCCAGAGTCCTGCACCCCAGCCTCACCAGTTCTCCCTGTTTTGCAGAGGTGCTCCCTTCTTCCCACCTCTTCCTTTCCCTCCCTGCTTGGCGTCCTTAGGACCCGGATTCAGAGTCCCCTTTCCGGTCTGTTCCTGGGGCGACCCTGGCTCCTTGCTGTCCTTCTGCGTTCCCTTCAGTGAATGCTCACAGTGGGGTCTCCCCTTAGGGTAGTCATGCAGCCTCTCCACCCCGTCTCCTCTCCCCTGGAGCCTTCTCACCCCAACACCTAGACAGCCAGCTGTACCTTCAAGACACTGCGAGTGTTTATAAAGGGAGGGCTGACAGCTTCCCTCCTACAAGAATAGGTTTACATAGGAGTTGCATCTGATAAATGTAAGGGGATTGGCACACTTTCCTGAGCCAGGCATTTAACAGCTTCAATCCTCAGAAACTCAGAGGTGAATATGGCCATGAATCTAGTTTATTCTGAGGAACCAGAGGGGTGAGTGGCTGTGTATAGTGTTTAAGTGGGACTAGGTGCAAAGCAGGATTTGTTTTCTCGTGTGAACCTTTGCCCCGCCACCACCCCCCCCCCCCACTAGCTCTGCAGACTCACTGTTACATACAGGTATTTTATTTTATGTTGGCCAGAGAATTTGAAAGTCCTTACACTTGCTTCAGCCTGGCAATGGGGAGACCCCATTTGTATGCTTGGAGAGCACCGTGGAGTGTTTTGCTGCCAGCAGGAGTTGGGCTCTGAGGTGGGGTATGAATCCACTGCCTCTCCTAGCCCCAACCTGGAGAACAGCCAGGGGACCCCGTGAAATGCTGGGCTGAGATGTGAAACAGAAGCTCATAGATCAGTCATGCTGTGTCTCCCGGTCTCATCACCCTGTTCTTAGTGATGATCCAGCATTAGGTTTTGTTTTGTGCTTCCTTTGATACCTTTATGAGCTAACTATCTTTATAAATAAATGGGATTTAGCAATAATGCAGTTTTTCTCAGTCACTGATAATATGATCTTTTGTTTTAGGAATTTTGTGCCATTCACTTGTGCCACCCACTTGCACTTACAGTAGCCTGTAACAAGGCCAGAAATGTCTCACTCTGTGAGCTCAGGAGGACTCCCCCCCCAGCACATAAATTAGTCTGGGAAGGTTGATACCTCCTTCCCCACCTAAATGTTCTAGGAGTAGTGATTGACCAGTCCTTTGCCTGAAAACTGGGACTGGTGTCCGTATCTTTTCCCCTAGAATTTTGCCAAGGACCTGTACAGTACTACTGCCTGCAAAACTGGGGCCTTCTTGGTGTGGTGGGGTTAATTGGCTCTGTCTTATTTTCAGCTGGTCTCTGTCTTACCCTAGTCTCTAGGGTACCAGCTGAAAATAAGGACTTACTCTGTGTTGGAGTCTGAACTGTGGAGAAATACCAGCAGTTAGGTCACCACACCCCCCATAGACAACAATTAGAAAAGGAAAATCAAACCTTCCCACTACCACACACCCAGGGTACCACTTTGGAAAGTCCTCAGGTAATTGGCCCAGTTGAAGAGGTCCCAATCAATTGTCCCAGCCAGCACCAGCCTCAGATGGAAGAGTTGAAAGGGCTCTGGCAACTAGATAGCAGGGTTCTGTTTGGCCTTTATTAAAACAAAAACTAAACTGGGAAATTTTTAATCTGGGCATTAAGAAATACACTTGCCCAGATGTTAAAAGTTACTTTCCGAGGGATGGGAGATCTTGTTCATGGTCTGCGAAGGAAGCTTACAGGGGATGAGTTTACTCACATCAGAATATTCGGCATTCCTCTGTCAGCTGCACATGGCTGCTTCGCCATCACTCTGACCGACTCCCTGTCTAAACAGGGTCCGATATCATCAACTTGGCTTTCATCCTTGCTTTTGAAGCTTTGACTGGGTTAAGACATTTCTACATATGCAAAATGGATTGGCTGAATCCATTCCTCCTAACACCTGCCCAAGCCAGCTGCTTCTGTCTCCTCTTGCAAGGTACACGCGTCCGGGAGGTCGCCATACTTTGGGGTTGGAGACGAGTCTGAGCTAAGTGAGGCACCCTCTCAGTGACTGCTCTCTGTGATCGTGCTGCCCTCATCACCCCCACCCTGCACACACTCTGCCTCTTCTTCTTTCTCACATTCTGTTTCTTTTCGTCTGCCTCCCATCTGAAGGGGATTGTTCAGGGAGGTACCAGGGACAGCCGAGGTGCGTATGTTGGAGAAGGCTGCTTTACAGACTTACTTTGGCCACAATCTACCGTGTGAATTAGGTGTTACGCTGTGACCCAGGACACACACACAGGCACACACAGGCAGGACAGGCACGCTTGCCTCACAGAGCTTTTGTAAAACAATATTGTGTTGCTTCCCTAGGACTGAACACAGCAGAGTACCTATACCTGGGCAGCTGAAACCACAGACTTACTGACTCATAGTCCTAAGGCAAAAGTCTGCGATCAAGGTGTCCACAGGGCCATGCTTTCTCTAGGGGAGAACCCTTCCTTGCCGATTCCAGCTGGTGGTGGTCAGTAGCAACCCTCGGGTTTGCTGCTTGTAGCAGTATCTCTCCAGTTACGGGGCCACCATCCTCCCTCTGTGCCTGCCAGTGTCCAAGTTCCTCCTCTTTAGAGGACACCAGTCACACTGGAACAGGGCCCACCCAGTGACTTCATTTCTTCTGCACAGTCCCTATTTTCTCATAAAGTCACATTCTGAGCTATACTTCGGTAGGAGATGCTTACTTGGTTAGGACCCCAACATAATCTTTTTTGGGGTGGAGACACAATTTAACCCCCAAGAACATTAAAAAATACCTTAATCTTTATTCTCTCTCTCTCTTTCTCTTCTTTCTTTTTGATCTTTCTGCCTTAGCATCCCAAGTAGCTGGGACTACAGGTACCTGCCACCACACTGGGCTAATTTTTCTATTATAATTTCTGTAGAGATGGGATCTCATTCTTGTTAGCATAGTCTTAAACTCCTCAAGTGGTCTTCCTGCCTCAGACTCCCAAAGTATTAGGATTATAGGCATGAGACACGGCACCTGGCCTTATTCTCTCTCTCTCTCTCTCTCTCTCTCTCGTTCTCGCTCTCGCTCTCACTCTTTTCTGCCCCTCCTCTTCCCTCCTCTTTCTTTCCCGAGTGTTGCAGCCCATATAGCCTATGGCTAGGAGGAGTGAGAGTTATAAGAACACCATGGTGGAAACTCACCATGGAGAGGGAGTTAGCTCTCCTAACAAGCATGAGAGCTCGCGAGATGAGAGCAGTGGGGAATCGGCAGTCTCTACACCTGTGGTGTTGAGAGGCACGAGGTAGCCTTGCATTAGGCTGGAGGAGAAGGCAGTCGGGAGCATGAGCATTCCATCACGGACCCGCTTACTCTGACTCTGTCTCCTCTCCTGCCTGCAGAACGCCAGCACGGCGTCTCTCTGCTGAAGATCAGCAAGCTCTACTAAAGGCTAAGATCTATCTTTCTAAGACTGCTTTACTCTCTTTAAGACTCTTTATCTCCAGCTAAAGTAGATGGCCCTCAGGCACCTAAGAAACTGTACCAGAGCAAGATAACTTAGAACCTAGTTAAGCTGGGCTGAGACGTGGCCAGTCCTGGGCCCTGACAAGTGGTCTCAGAAGTGACATGTGACACCAGAGACCAGGTCTTGCTCTGCTGTCTGGGCTAGAGCGCATGATATAGCACATTGCAAACTTGAACTCCTGGGCTCAAGCTATCCTCCTGCCTCAGTCTCCCTGGTAGCTGTGACTCTACAGGCACCCTGTGCCCAGCTCTTTTTCTATTTTGTGTGGAAGGTGGTATCTCACTATGTTGCTTCAGCTGATCTCAAGCTCCTGGCCTCAGTTTCCCCACTTCAGCCTCCCAAAGTGCTGAGATGACAGGTGTGAACCACCACACCTGGCCTATTAGGTTTTATTCTATTGTGTTCTTTTCTTTCATTTAGAAAATGTTGGTTGCTTCTCACTGAATCGATTTCATGTCAGTTTGAAAACACTGCTCAGGACGTGCTCAGAGTTTCAGTTCTGCCTTCTCTAATTGTCAGTTTCCTCCTTTAAAAAACAGAACCATGTTTGTAGTGGAATTAACAATGAGAAGTATGAAACAATATTTGGGGAGTTAAATACAGTAAAGACAAAGTAAAAAGGACCAGAAAAATTATGAGCATTAATCTGCTCAATTAAACTACATGGAAATCTTCATATCTAGTGCAACCAGAACCGTAGTTGTATTTTAACTAAAAAATTCCATGAATGCATGGGATTATGAACAATTATACACACTATACACACACATCTTATATACATTATACATTTGTTCTCTAATCCAGCGGTTCTCAACCTGTGGGTCACGACCCCTTGTAACAGTGAAAATACATCCTGCATATGAGATATATACATTATGATTCATAACGGTAGCAAAATTATAGTTATGATGTAGCAACAAAATAATTTTATGGTTTGGGGTCACCACAACATGAGGAACTGTATTAAAGGGTCGCAGCATTAGGAAGGTTGAGAACCACTGCTCTAATCCTTTAATGTAAGGGTAAGAGTTTTTTTTCCATTTTGTCAGTGCCTTATCAAGAGTCCCATGATTGACATTTCACACTATCTTGGATAAAGCCCATATTATCTCGTGTATAATTTTCTTTTGGAGTTTCTTTATAATGGAGTGAAAATTAAAAACACGGAAGTATTTAAGTGTAGAATTGTAAAGAAACCTTTCTATACCAATATGGGAAATAGTTAACTCTTTTCCTGTAGCGTTTTACAATCATCTTGTCCACATCTAATTTGAAGGATGATTAAAAAAAATCGATTCTTGCCAGGTGCAGTAGCTCACGACAGTAATCCCAGCACTTTGTGAGGCTAAGGGCAAGAGCATCTCTTGAGGCTGAGAATTGTAACAGCCTGTGCAATGAAGCAAGATCCTGTCTCTGCACATATGTTAAAATGTCGCTAGGCATGGTGGTGTACACCTGTAATCCCAGCTACTCAGGAGGCTGAGGAGTTTAATTAAGGTGTCCTTGACAAGTAAAGGTGGCATGTCTAGTTATGGACACAGACACAGCTGATTGTTGATAGGCATAGTTGGTGGAGCAGAAGAGGAGATCTCCTGGGGAGATGCTTACTGGGTAAGACCCTTTACTTCAGCCATGGTGTGGGTTCATACTACAGAGGGCATGGAGAGCAGTGGCTCATTTGCTAAGCTGGTGAAGTGGCAGTGGATTAAGAGAGCTTTTACATTTTAACAATCATTTCTCAGCCACAGGCTGTCTAGATCGTTGAAGAGACTCTTGTGCAAATCTGCGGCATCACCCATCCAAGTATCCGTCACAGATGCAGGGACTCTGATCAGCAAGGCAAATCCAGCCAGCAGAAGGGCCATTAATCCTGAAACGATAAGAGAAAAGAAGGCAGTTTGATGAAGTGTGTTTCTTTGGGCCTGCGGAGTTTCAAGGGTGCTGATGGTATAGACGTGGGCTATGTCTGCTCTTGCCTAAGTACAGAGATTACTGGCCGGTCCAGCTCTTTTCCAGCTCCTCTGAGATTGTCAGGACAAGAATTCACACCTCACAGTGGTGCAGCTTTCTTCTCTGATGTAGAAGACTTTGCCTGGGTCAGTATTTTTATCTACCCAAATGGGCTTAAGGTGAACTCTTAAAAAGACGAATGTATAACTTTGCTAAGTATTTATTATGAGATGTCTAGTGGTGATTTATTAAGTTGGGGAGGTAACGCCAAAGCTGAGAGCCGTAACTGTCTTAGACTTGGATCACTTATCCACAGAAGGAATATGCTGTTGACATGTGTTATTTTTAGTGTTTTCTGTACAGATCACAGACCTCAAAAAATAGGTCTCATATTTAGAAGATAAAGTTCCTGAGAAATGGCAAGTATTGTACATCAGCAAGATTATGAAAGAATCCAAAATAAAGATGCCTGAAATTAAAAGTATTGTTACCTGGCAATAAATGGTCACATCTTCTTACATTTATGCATTACTTATTTTTTGTCAGCTATGCATTTTCTTACAAATAACTCCGTGAAGAAGGTACTTTCTATGTAGTTTTGTCTGCCAAAAAAACTGAGGTTTGGATATTTAAATGCCAGATAAATAACAACAGTATAAACCACCAAAATAGAAGAAAGATAAATAAAGAAATTAAATATAAGATATAATAGAATAATGAAATAACTCAATGCATCTTATCTACAAAGCACAAATCAGTAATATTCAAAAGGGTACATAATTTCAGGTGTAGTATTAATTATGGGATTTATATGGGTATGTGCACATAGCTCCCAAGAGAATAACATGAAAATTAATGCGCTGATAATTTTGAAAACCTAAGTGAAATGGAAAAATTATAGAAACCATACAGATTTTATTTATTTATTTTTGAGACAGGGTCTTGTTCTGTTGCCCAGGATAGAGCATGGGGGCTGATCTCAAATAGTCATGAGCTATTGCTCCTGACCAAACATACAGGTTTTGTACATGGACTTAGAAGAAATACTAGGTCTTTAAATCTGATCTGATTTTGAATTAAACATTTAGTTTATTATATCTCAAAGCATGAAGCAGTGCAGTTGATCAAAGTATGGGCCTAAGCTATAGACACAGTTTTTCCATCTTTATGGTGGCTTGTTTATGTCAGCAGTGAAGAAGCCTAAACGCAAATAGCCATGAAATCACAAAAAACATTTTCCCCAGCTTGTTGATAATTGGTATTTTTCCTTCAAGGAGTGGTCCAAATCCTGGAAAAAGTGGCAGTTAGTTGGTTCAAGGTCTGGTGAATACAATGGATTACAGAGTTTCCAAGTCCAGCTTCTGTAGTCTGAGGGTTGTTGTTTGTGTGATATCATTGTCTTGAAAGAGGATTGGTCTGTCTTCATCGACTAATCTTGACTGCTTGATTACAAGCATCCTGATCATTTTGTGTAATGGCTGCTGGAGACATCCACTGCAACTGGTTGACTAGGTTTCATGAAGCTATAGTGGACAATACCAGCCCTGGACCACCACCAAACTGACACCATTAGCTTTTTATTGATGAATGTTGGTTTTGGACTCTGTTTTGGCTTGGAATTGTCAGAAAGAGTTTGTTTCTTATCACTTGTAATAATACTTTATAGAAATGGTTCTCCCTTATGCAGTGACAGCAGAGAAAAGCAGTTGAGATGATTTCTTATGCTAGTTTAATTCGTGCAGAAACCATTTATACAACTTCTTTAATTTGCTGATTTCTCTCAAGTGGTCCAGTAGTGTTAGAATAAAAACATAAAACCTTGCTGCTAATTCATGAGTAGGTTGGGACGGATTCACTTCCGCTACAGCTTTCAGAGCATTATTATCCAAGTTGGTCTGAGGTTGCCCACGTGGCTCATTTTCATGATTAAAATCACCAGAATGGACCTTGTCCACTCTTTGCACTCACTAGCCACATCCTTCCTAAATACTTTGTTGATGTTTTAAGATGCCTACACTGCACTGGTTGCATGAAGGAACTCATATTCAAAACTAATATGAATATTTGAGTTATCCATGATTTCACAAAATCGTTCTAAAAAAATTTGAAAGATCATCTCAAGGCAAAACTTGCCTTTGAAAGAATGAGGTTGTGCTTTCATAATTTAAAAAAAAAGCCATGTGTAGAAGACTGAAACTGGACCTGCAGCTCTCACCACTTACAAAAATTGACTCTCTTGTATAAAAGATTTAAATTTAAGGCATGCAATGATAAAAACTCTAGAAGAAAGTGTGGGGAAAATGCTTGACAATAGCATCCTGGGAAAATATTTTATGGTACTAAACTACTTTGGTAGTTGCAGCACCACAAAAAAATAAATAAATGGGACATGATCAAGCTAAAAAACTTCTTCACAGCTAACAGTACAACTAAACGGACAGGCTTCAGAATGGGAGAAGATATCTTCATGCTATGAATCTGACAAAGGGCTGATAACTAGAATTTACAGAGAACCCAAACTAGTAACAGGAAAAGAGCAGACAATCCCAGTTATAAATGGGCAAGAAACATTAACAGAACCTTCTTTGAAGAAGACTGATGAATGGTCAACAAACACATGAAAAAATGCTATTCATCCGTAATCATCAGAGAAATACAAATCAAAACTACCTGAGATATGCAGTGAGAATGGCCCACATCACAAAGTCCCAAAGTTGGAGATCTTGGCTTGGATGTGGAAAGAAGGGAACATTTTTACAATGTTGGTGAGATTGCAATTTAACACAGCGTCTTTGGATAGAAGTATGGAGAATCCTCAAAGAGCTAAATGTAGGCCTTTCATTTGATCCCACAATCCCATTACTAGATATCTACCCAGAAGAAAAAGAATCATTTGACCAAAAGGACATTTGCACTAGAATGTTTATTACAACTTAATTCACAATCACCAAGATGTGAAATCAACCCAAATGCCCATCAACTTATGAATGGAGTAATAAACTGTGGCATGTGTATACCATGGAGTGCTAGTCAGCCATAAAGAATATGGGGCCTTTACATTTTTTGTATTAACCTGGATGGAGTTGAAGAACATTGTCCTTAAGTAAAGTATCACAAGAATGGAAAAGCAAATATCCAATATATTCAGTACTAATATGAAACCAATAGAAAAACAAGTACATGCTCACATGGAGAAAAACACAATTGAATTCAAATGGCAGGGGAAGGAAAAGGGTAAGAGAGGGGAGGAAGGGTGATTGGTAAGCTCTCACCTGAGGTGCACAATGCAAGGGTACACAGCACACCCCATCGGTGCTAGGTTCAACCACAACTTGGACTTTGTTTGACAAATCCAAACAATGTAACCTAATTATTTGTACCTTCTTATTAATCTGAAATTTAAAAAAAAATAACAATAACAAAACAAGAAGTGTCACAGTGAAATGTCAGCGATATCAACTATCAAACTTAGTACTTAAGGAAATCGGACATTCCATCCATAATAACTTAATAGAATATATGAAAAGGTTAAAGCCATGAAGAAGGAGATATCTAGCTTCAGTTCTGACATGAGTTATAAAGAGTTTGGAAGTTGCTATTCTCAAAAAGAAAAAAAAAATGGACAAGCAAGAAATGGACTTTTCTTGAGATTTAGTTACCTGACCAAACAACCAGATGCCATAAACGGGTAGGAACATCTTTCTTTAGAGACAGGGTCTTGCTCTGTTGCCCAGGCCAGAGTGCAGTGACTTCATCATAGCTCTCTCCGACCTCAAAGTTGGCTCAAGCAATCTTCCTGCCTCAGCCTCCCAAATGGTTGGTGTTATAGGTGTGCACCACCATGTCTAGGTTTATTTTTCCTTTTTTAAATTTCTTGTAGAGACTAAGTATTGGTATGTTGCCTAGGCCAGTTTTGAATTTCTGGCCTCAAGTGATCTTCCCACGTTGGCCTCCCAAAGTGCTGGGATTACAGGTATAAGCTGCCATGCCCAGCTAGTACCTATTATCCAATACAACATGCCCTGGCTTTCAACAAAAATTAAAAGGCATGCCCAAAGTCAAGGAAAAAAAAACACCCCACCAGTCTGAAGATGGAAAGCAAGCCTTAGAACCAGACTCAGATATGACACTGGTTTCAGAATTACCAGAGGAAAAAAGAATTGTACAACATGCAAGCACATATGAGTAATGTAAGCAGAGATAGGGAAACTCTGAAAAATAATCAAAAAGAAATGATAAAAATAAAAACATAGTAACAGAAGTAGAGATTGTCTTCAATAGTTTTATAGGCAGACTTACCCTATAGCTATGGGGACAATTGGTGAATGTGAAAATAATGAATGGAAAGTAAAGAGAAAAAGGGATGAGAGCAAATAGACAAATAGCACATCTAAGAACTATGAGAAAGTGTTAAAAATGTAATATATGTATAATTAGAACAGATGGAAAAGAGAGCAGGGCAGAAATGGTCTAACTAATACTAGTCAGGAACTTTCCAAAATTAATGATAGACATGAAACCACAGGTCCAAGAAACTTAGAAAACATCAAGCAGGACAGATAACCCCAAAATGGAGCAAAGAAAAACCCATGCCAAGGACCCCTATGGAGGCATGTCATGTTTAAGATGTAGAACATCAAAGACAGAGAAAATTTTAACGGCAACTGGGGGGAAGAGAAATCAAGAGGTGAGATCAAAAGTCCAAATCTCTCTCTTTCTACCTGCACCCAACCATGCCTCCTTTACTAACAAGGCCTGTGTACCAAGTCCTTTAGTTATAGCAAGTTTAATCTAACCATCAAGAGGTACACAATCTCTGTTTTATACAAAGTCTTCCAGGTAATTAAAAAAGGATGGGAGAGGAATTGAAGGGAACCATCCAGGTTCAGTTGATACACACAGAGCTTTAGCTCTTCCTGTCATTCTGTCTCTGAAGATAGAGAAATTGGGGATGGGACACAAACATGGCTGTAATGGCAGCAGGTGCAAACATTCTGTGTGCCTGAGCCAGATGTGTGCTTCTGTTCTTCTACTTGGGTTGTCTCTTTCTTCTTTTGATTTTGTGATTCTTCTATGTTTCCACTTTTGCTGTCTTCTTCAATTGTTTAATCAATAGGTTTCCCACTGCTTTGGTGTGTTTTTCTGAACCAGTCTGAGCCCCTCTTACACTGTGGAAAGGAATGTTTTCTTCTGTAACAATAAAAAGCCCCCAGAAATGAAGAGTTCAGTACAAAGCATCATAAAATGTGCTTAAGTGTCAGGTGGATATTGCAGACCATAAATATAGTAGGAGTTTAGAAATGAGGGTACGATCTAGGAAGATAAAAGAGTTGCATTTGAACTAGGCCTTAAAATTAGGCCAGGGAAATAGTAGAATTTTTAAAGGTCCAGAGGCAGGAATGTATAGGACCGTATACTGGCCAGTCTGTTCCATCTGAAGGGAAAGTTTGTATTGAAGAGTAGTGGAAAATAAGTATAGAAAAGTTTGTTGTGGATTCTAGTAAAGGTCTTAGAAGTTTCATCCATGAATTCATTCATTAATTCCTTCACGAAATATGGAACTGTTTTATGCCAGTCCCTACCCTACTATGCACAGTATGAGTATTAAAAGGATGTGATTCCTACTTTTAAGGAGCTTCACAGCTAGAAAGACAGATGTGTCTCTAATTAAAATACACCACATCAGCTGCTATACCGGTGGAATGTATGCCTGGGTTTGGGAGGCCCAGAAGAAGGAGTGATTAATTCTGTCAGGCAGGAGAAAGAATAACAAATAGCTGGGAGGGCGTATTCTCAAATCAACTACCTTGAATGACTCAGAGTAGAAGATCTGTCTTTGTCAGATCCCTAGCACTGTTTCTCGCTGAGCATTTGGTGGACCTTGGGTGTCTTGTTTGCGTTTGATCACAGCCTAACCACGGTGTATGATGGTCACAGTACCATAGCCCAGTATGGCTGGTGGGTGAAGCTGGCCCACTGCCACCTGCTCGTGGAAACCTTTTTTTTAATACTCCCTGTGATGGTTAACTTTATGTGTCAACATGCTTAAGCCAAGGGACGCCGAGATAGCAGGGAAAACATTACTTTGAGCTGTGTCTGTGAGGGTGTTTCTGGAAAAGATTAGCATTCGAATCAGAGAATGGAGTAGAAAATATTGCCTTCACCAATGTGGTTGGGCATCACCCAGTCCATCAAGGGCCCCAGTAGAACAAAAAAGCAAAGAAAGGATGGATTCACCTTTTCCGTTTGAGCTGGTAAATCTGTTTTCTGCCACTGGGTGTGGGTGCTCCTGGTTCTCAGCCCTCAGATGCAGACAGAGACCTGTGCCCTTGGCTTCTCTGCTTCTCAGACCGTTAGGAGCTCTAGTGGAACTACACACCCCTGGCTTTCCATGTTCAACTTCCATAATGGTGTGAGCCCACCCCTTACAACGACTCTCTTTCTGAATACACTGTACTGTTCTTTATTTCTGGAGAACCTGACCAGTTCACTGCTTCTTCCTGAGTCCTTCCCCATGGCCGCTCCTCCCCAAGCTCTTCTGTTTGACAGTGTTTCATTTCTCCGGGTAGAGGTTGCTTCCTCTTTCTCCAGTGATGGAGTGTACCCTTTTTATTTATTTTTCGGGGGGGGGGGGTTGGCCGGGGCTGGATTTAACCTACCACCTCCAGTGTATGGGGTGGGCGCCCTACTCCTTTGAGCCACAGGTGCGGCCCATGGAGCGTGCCTTTTCAGGGCCTTCCTCTGGGGGAGCCGGAGGCATCTCTCTGGGTGCCCCTGGGAGTAGCCTTATAACAGCACTGCTGCCGTGTGAAATTCATCACGGCACGGCCTCTCTCTCTGGTCCTTGTTCGAAGAGGTTTATTCTTTGACAAGATCTTGCTATAACATGATCTCATCCAATACTCTTTGCAATGGCTTCTGAGGAGAGCAGTAGAATGAAGTTCCAGTTTATACTTTAAGATTCACCATGGGCGCCACCTTTGGCTCATCCAGTGGGATGCCGGCCCCTTATTTCAAAGGTGGCGGTTTCAAACCAGGCCTCGGCCCAAATGAAAAAAACAGAAAAATAGCCAAGCATTGTGGCAGGTGCCTGTAGTCCCAGCTACTCAGGAGGCTGAGGCAAGAGAATCCCCTAAGCCCAGGAGTTGGAGGTTGCTGTGAGCTGTGACGCCACTGCACTCTACTGAGGGCGATAAAGAGAAACTCTGTCTCTACAAAAAAAAAAAAAGATTCACTAATTGCTTTAAAAATTTTAGAAAAGTATATATGTAGGAAAGGGATAAGGAGGGTGGAGAATGAGAGTGGCTAGCAATGTATTTCCTTAGGGAATTGGCAGAAACTTAAATTTTTCAATGACAATGGCTCTTTTAGCTAAATTGTTTTGTTGTTGAGCTCTTTTCTAACTTCTTAGTCAAACCTGTGAACATTTTGAAACCTTGACTATTTCTAGACATAGTCCTGAAATTTGAAATATGTCTTATTATTATAAACCCTAAAGCGTTTCCATTCTTGGCTTAGGAGTACCTGTTGTTTTATTTCTACAGTGCTGCTTATGTTTCTCATATAGTCTCTACGAAGTTCAATGTTTGTTTTTAATCTGGCAGCAGCAGCAGTTTTAAAGGGAGGCTCTTTCACCATTGCAGTCATACTTTCTATAATGTTGTCTTAATATTCCTATGGAGATTGTCTTATTCTCCAAGAAATAAGCTGTTAGGAGTTAGTGGCCTAGAGAACTGGATCTGTTTTATTTCTGATTCCTTGTGTTACTCCAGGCCCTGATAAAACCACATTTTATTATGGTAGCAGTTTAGACACTTCCTCTCCAATTATGATTTTAGCACATAAGGGGTTCTTAAAAATTCCTTCATAACTAAGTGTTCCTTTCCTAAATAAATACCTCAGTGCCTCCTAAATTTGAGTAACCAAAGGAACTAAAGTGTTCTCATTTCCCTGAACCCATCTCATATCTTTGCTTTCTGATCATGATTAATCTGCTTGGGGGAAAGCTGTGCAGGCTGCAGTTGATTCCAGAATTGCTTCAAAAGGGAGAGAAAGCTTACATGGATTCTTCCCATAAGGTATGGTATGTGAACTTGACCTGGAAAAACATTTTTATCTCTTTTTCCAGGAACGAGTAACAGCACATCCCAGTCTTACCCCTTGCACAGATTTTAGCTCCCCCTGAAATCCAGGTGATAGAGCTGGATTGTGGGTCAGTTGGTGGCGTCCTGGCGGGCAGACCCTGGTTGGATGCTAGTCTGCACCCTGTCCTGGGCAGATGAGGAAGCCTCCTACGGAACGCAGAGGGGCCTCAGTTTTTTTATGATATTGTCAAGTCGGTTTATGATATTTTTATGATATTGTCAAGTCGGTTTGTCTTCTTAATGTCTTTGGAGGCTTCTCCCATGAAGACCACCACAAAGGGAGGTATAGAAGACTAACCTTGTTTAAAGGTGAAAAACTCAATTATTCTAGCTGCAAGATACCAATTTTTTTGGTACTAGTTCTGCTCAGCTTAAACCAGGTGATTTTAGTTGAATAAAAAATATGTATATATATTTTGAGACAAAATCTCACTCTGTCTCCCTGGGGAGAGTACCACGGTATCCTCACAGCTTACAGTAACCTCAAACTCTTGGGCTCTAGTGATCCTCCTGCCACAGGCTTCTGAATAGCTGGGACTACAGGCGCCCACTATGATGCCCAGCTAGTTTTTCTATTTTAAATAGAGATAGAATCTCACTCTTGCTCAGGCTGGTCTCAAAGTCCTCCGCTCAAGCTACCATCCACCTGTCTCAGCCTCCCAGAGTGCTAGGATTATAGGTCTGAGCCACTGCACCTAGCCAGAAAAATTCTTTAGGAGGTGATGCAAGAGAATAAGGGTAGACTGTGTGTTTAAGAGAGAAAGACAGGGGAATAGGGATTCACTACTAACACATAGGGGATGTTTTTGAGTAAATGTGTTTCTTTTATTCCCCTTTGTGACAGAGCGAATACCAGGTACCAGTCTCCATTAAGCCAGGACTTGGGCTGCAGTGGCAAGGGGGAAGGCAGGCATAGTTCCCCAACAGCTTCTTAGATATATCCTTTTTCACTTCATACACCTTCAAGACACCTAGAACACTGCCTGCCACGTGGTAGGTGAGTAATAAATATTTGTTGAAGGATATTGTGAATAAACAGAATGAATTCATCTGGTATCAGTGATGTATTTTCTAAGGTTTTATGGTGGTCAACCCTAAGCTTCGGTTCATACATTTATCGTGGTTTGCCTGTGTTAACTTTGACTGAGAGGAAATGCCCTTGATTACAGAAACATAACTAGTCAAGGCTGATCAGATCAAAATCTAATGTCGGCACCTCAGTTAATGAGGAGAAAAAAATTACCCAAACAAGAGCATGTGTAATTATGCTAAATTTCATGACTTCAGGGTCATAAATGGATTTTTCTTGATGTTCATCTGACACGAATTAATTCCAGTTGTTTCCAACCGTTATGCAGCGGCTTATAAGGTCCTTTATAATAAGAGGACATTAATTCCTGTTAAATCACGATGAGTCTTGTGTAGAATCATGTATTTCATTCATATGCATGCCACTAATAAGGGAACAATAAAAGACCAGGAGGATCAGAAGGAAGCTTTTGCTGCAGAAATTGATGGGGAATGAACGGACGGTCCAGGAGGCAGACCTGGGGAAAGAGCTGTGACGTGGGTGTGCCTGAGAGCGGGCTGCCATAACACACTCGACAGACCCATCGGCTTAGAAGACACACGTTTGTTGTCCCACAGTTCCAGAGGTTGGATAGTTCAACATCCAAGGTAGCAGTAAGATTCCATGTCTGGTGAGGGCCGTTGTCTCAGCTCGTACGCAGCTGCTCTGTCCCCACGCGATCTTTCTACTGATTATGTGCAGAGAGGAGCAAGAGGGCTCTGGGGTCTCTCTTCCTGAGGCTCTTGATCCTGTTCGATCAAGGCCTCCCCCTCAGGACCTCACTATCACCTCCGTAGAGCCCCTTGCTCCAAATACAGTAAGTGGGAGTTAGGGCTTCAATGTCAGAGCTCCGTGTGTGGGGGCAGGGTGGCCGGGCAAGTTCATTACCTGGCAGTGGGATGGCTTCAGATTTGAATGCACCTTCTTTCTTTGCTCAGCTGCTTGTCTTTTGGCCAGTTCCTCTGAGTGTGCTCATCGGAGCAATAAACACAGCTGAGCTGGGAAATTACCGTGAGTTAAAGAAGCGTCTGAAGGGCCTCACTCAGGGCAGGGCACAGAGTGGACGGAGCCCAAGGCCAGCCCTGCACCTTCTTGCTTACGTCATCACACACTTGATTTTGCCCTTTGCCTGGCCAGGCTGGGTTCCAGGCTTCAGGGGATATTTTTGATGCTGATGCCTCTCTTAGTAATTAGTGGGTCCTACTCTGGGAGAGCAGAAAAATCTTCAGAAGCGTGGATCAAATATGGAACATGTGACGATTTGAATAGGGGGTGATGTCGAGAAAATGAGAGGATTAGCAAGCACATTAACTCCTATGGAAATGACAGCACAGCCATGCTAAGGGAGGCATTTTAATGAGTTGAATAAATGAAAGAATGACCTTAATTCTATTCTTTCAAATTATGGGATTAGGTGAAGGGCTTGGTGTGATGAGAAAATAAAGTGGAATAATTTTTAGCATAAGTCTGTTTTAGAATTATGCCCATCTTTAAATATTTTTCCCTTAATAATCCTGTCAACTGTTAATGAATTAAACATTATGTGCAGAAGTGTTGTTTTTATTTCCTGTGCGGCAAATAAGTCTCATGAGAAAAGATTCTGCATCTTCTCTGGGCTTTCTTGTCCTGGTATTTGAAATTAAGCTCCTCTGGCCAAGTGTTATATATAATTCTTATTCATGATTTTAGCACAGATGTTGATAAATGTCACCACTGTACATTTGCTTTCTTTATTAACCTGAATTAATGAAGCTTTCATATATATGTGTGTGTATATATAAATATATACTATACATTAACACATCAATGTAGCTGGAAAAGCAACACTTTTAAAGCAATAAGCATATTTTTTCTCTCTTTGTTCTTAAGAATAATAGGTCATTTTTTTGTCCTCCCTCTGCAGCCTATTACTGTTGTGGCTTTTCCTGGAGTTTGCTGCCGGCGCCCTGTGAATTAAGCCCTCTAATGGTCTAATACCAGTCCTCGGCTACGGTTTATCTGTGGAATTTCCTTGGCTTAGCAACCGCGTCTTCTTTCATTCATTCAGCCTGGGGAGTAGTTGTCACCGGATGCCACTCAGTGTGACAGGAGGGTGGAAAAAAAAGCTGTGCTTTGAAGCGCTGTCAAATTATTATCTTTATTTATTTACTTTTTTGCTCTCCAGTCCTTGTATTTGGTATTCAAAAGAAACCTTTTATTTTAGGGCGTTGAGTACAAAATTAGATCAGTTCCATGGATAATGGCCATATATCACAGTTACGAGCCGATGTGATTGCCGGGCAGCGCGTACAGCTTTGAGTCGCTTCTCGTTGTGGTTCTCAGATGAAGTGAACTTGTGCTTTTTCACTTGCTGTTGTGTTTTGCCAGCCTCAGAGAGCATTCTCTACCAGCAGTTGGGATAACAGAACTTTATTTTTCCTGAATAGAGTGTGGTAGAGAGGACATAATCTTTCTGATTCCTGAATTGTGCCGCCTCCTTGGTTTATCTACTTCTTTGTATAAAGGTAAAAAAGGAGCCTGGGCATTGTGTGATCCTGGGAAGAGAAAAAAAAATTGCATGAAACAAACAGGGTCAAAATATAAGGAATAAAACAATGTTCACTTTTTGGATTTTTTTTTTTTTTTTTTGCAGTTTTTGGCAGGAGCTGGGTTTGAACCCCCCACCTCCAGCATATGGGGCCGATGCCCTATTCCTTTGAGCCACAGCGCTGCTATTCTTTTTCCACAGGCACCACCCACTTTGGGGATTTTTTTTAACCCGAGGGTGTTGTTAGGATTATGAGTCTACCTTTTCTGCATATGGTGGAGGGTGATTTTCTCTGTCATCAGATGAATGGAACGACAGAATAAATGACAAATAAAGAATCCATGTGGCCATGGCCATGGCCATGGGAGTCCACAAGGGCAGAAGTCCTGTGTGCTGTGTTCTCCCTGGCTCCCTCACCTGCACGCTGATTCCAGTACGTGGCCATTTACACGTTCACCCTACTTTAATTGTAAAATTTGGTGTATGAGAGAGAGAGAGAATGAATAAATTACTCTGGACTAATTGGAGGGATGGTGGAACTTTGAGCACGATTCTTCCTGAGACTTCTAAGATATTATGATATCACACCCCAGGGCACACAAGCTGATAAATATTTTTGTTGCGTTAACTTGAAACCCAAGAAACGTTCCTCAATTTTTCCATTAACGGGTCCTTACTTTTGTTGCTAGAGATTCTTGCGTTATTGTTTGGCTTTTCTTTCTTCTTTGTCATTTATTTATTTATTGCCATTCTTTATTTTATTTTTTTTCAAATTAATATGAGGGTACAAATTTTTAGGTTATATTGTTTTCACTTCCACGTTCAAGTTGTAGAAGAGCCCCTCACTCCGAGAGCATGCTCTCACATTGTGCACACTAGGTGAGATCTGGCCAAATGCCCTCCCTCCGCCCACCAATCGCCCTCACCCCTCTCCCACTTCACCCCTCCTCCCTCCTAGACTATATTTATGTTTCAAGAATGGAAAAAAAATTCACATGTACCCTTGTAAGATGCAGCGTAGGTGTAGTCCCACCAATTACCCTCCCTCCACCTCTCCTCCCCTCTCCCCTCCCTTTCCTCTCCCCATGTCCCATTTTCTTGGGCTATAATTGGGTCATAGCCTTCATATGAAAGCTATAACTTGGTTTCATAGTAGGGCTGAGTACATTGGATACTTTTTCTTCCATTCTTGAGATACTTTGCTAAGAAGAATATGTCCCAACTCCACCCATGTAAACATGAAAGAGGCAAAATCTC
>CAUYON010045606.1:0-18808 GCA_963573935.1 Arctocebus calabarensis
CATCCCCTTTCCCCATATTCTTGGGCTATAATTGGATTATAGCTTTCATATGAGGGCCAAGTACATTGGAACTTTTTCTTCCATTTTTGAGATACTTTGGTAAGAAGAATGGATTTGGTGGTATTAACTGAGACCTTGAAGTTGTTTATTATGCAGAAAGTGATAGCTGACATGTCAGGGAAAGACATGAGGCAGAGGCTGGACAGTTATACAAGGGAAAAGAACAATGGTGTAGGAATGGGGAGCAAAGGACCCAAGGAGTAGGAAAAATTGCCACTACCTGGTCTTGCCTTACTATGGGGAGCATTAGTACATCCCTTGACACTCTCTCCTGGTAGGTACAAAATTAAGCTAAGTGATCATAATGATTAAAATATGGGGCTTTTGGAGAGAGATAGACATCCAAAGCAAACAAGAAAGATAAGATTCCTGGCATTTAACAAATCAAAGCAGCAAAGTACTGAGCTAGAAATTCCCCCCCAGAGATCGCAAAGAGGGGTGATTGTAAAAGAAAATAGAAAACCAGGAATCTAGATTGCAGGACAATTCCCTTACCTTTTAATCACAATATGGATTTGACTCTATGCAGAATTAAACTCCATTCTTCATGGGGAAAAAAGAGTAGTTATTAAGTAAAAGTATAGAGGATGTGGCCAAGTACCAACGGCAAGAAATGCCTTCAATATACATGAGTGCCAAGAGCAAGCACAAGTCTCTGGCAGACACTGGGAAAGCAAGCTAACACCACGTCATATATATCAAGGCTTTCTCAGAAACAAATCCCAGGACTTGTGAGAATGAACACTGTCGTGCCTTCAGAGGTTCTACCGATTCTTTGATGAAAGAGATAGAATTTGACATTGGTCAACTTAACCTAAAAGGGAATTCATTTTGGAATGTGGTCTGCCTTATGAAATCAGGTAATCGAGGTTGAAATTAGAGCAGCTCTGAGCAACTGTACACGGCCTGGTGGACGCTGGGTTGAGTGAGCTGCAACTGTTCTTGCCTCTGTGTCTTTCCCCACAAGTTTCCAGATCCCAGACTAGGAGGTGTGATCATCTTGGTTTGCATCGTGTCCTTCTGTACCATCAAGTTTGCAAATAATGGGAGAGAGATAATTTATTCAGCAAGAAATTGTAAAATGCCAAAAGTGGATACCAGATGCTAGGTGGCAAAATTAGCACATACTCAGATGGACAGCTCCTGTTTGGGTTAGTGCATTGATTTGTACCTTTGGAGAAAATTTAGTGCTGTACACAAATATTAAAAAAAAAGTTAGTGCTGTACACAAATATTAAAAACTTGGCCAGGAGCACTGCTTCGAACCTGTAATCCTAGCACTTTGGGAGGCTGAGTTAGGAGGTTCCCTTGAGACCAGGAGTTTAAGACCAGCCTGGGCAATATAGTGAGACCTCCATCTCCACAAAATAATTTTTTTTAATTAGACAGCTATGGGTGGCAAGAACCAATAGTCCCAGCTGTTCAGAAGGCTGAGTGGGGAGGGTACTTTGGGCCTTGGAGTTCAAACCTGCAGTGAGCTATAATCATGCCACTATACTCCAGCCTGGCCAAGTAAAAACCTGTCTCAAAGAAAAAAAAAAAGAAAGTAAGAAAGCTTCAGTTTTTATCTGTAATAACTTGAATTTGCTGGGCAATTCTAAAAGGCCATACAGCCCACTACCCTGCTACATATCTTACATAAATCATTCCATTTTGTTTGACCTGGAAAAGTTATGTCGATGTTATTATACATCCCTCCCTGCTCCATTTTACAGAGGGAGAAACTGAGGCTGGGGTAGGGTGGTGTATGATTTGTCTAAAGTGTCATGGTGAGTGACAGAGCAGGGATTTGAACCCAGAACTTCATGACTTCAAAGGCCCACTCATAACCCCTATGCCCAATAGCTTTTCTGACTTTTCTGATCCAGAAGGACCTTAACATAAACTTGCAACCTAGTAATGGAGATAGTAAACGTGATTTATGAGTATAACACGTGCTGTGTTTGTGCAACGCTGAGGTGAAAATCAAGCAGGGAAGGAAAGTTGAAAGGGGTTGTATTTTTAAATAGGGGGTCATGGAAGGCTTCATTCTAAAGATGATCATTACATAAATTGCTATAACTCTTCCAATTTCCTGTGCTTAAGTGGGGTTATATATAGAAATTAAAACTTCATGGGCAGCGCCTGTGGCTCAAAGGAGTAGGGCGCCGGCCCCATATGCTGGAGGTGGCAGGTTCAAATCCAGCCCTGGCCAAAAATTGAAAAAAAAAAAAAAAAAAAACTTAAAACTTCAAATTGTAAGGTCCATGAAGTAAGGAATTGTGTTTATTCTGTTCACAACCATATCATCAGGTACAATGTTTGACATGTAGGTGCCCAATAAATAATGAATGTTGATGAATAAATATTAATAGAAGACAGTATATGGAGTATAGTAAAGACAACTTCATTTACCAAAAAAAGTATCCCCACCATTTTAGGAAAGCAAAGACAGAAGAAATTGACCAGCAATCCTGGAAAGACTTCTTGGCGGCACCCCACCTTTCCTCCACCACCAGCTTCTGACTCCAGGTAGGAGCCTCAGCCTCTGATAGGAATGGGCCAGTCTAAACTGGCCATCTATTTTTTTGTCTCACCTGAACAGAAGCCAAGCCAATATCAAGCAGTGAGATTGAAGGAACAATGAAAATTCTTCCAACAACAACAAAAAGCCCTGGACCAGATGGCTTCACACCAGAATTCCATCAAACCTTCAAAGATGAGCTTGCACCTATACAGCAGAACCTAATCTAAAACATTGAGAAAGAAGGAACCTTCCTCAGCACA
Organism: Arctocebus calabarensis; assembly: GCA_963573935.1. Lineage (NCBI taxonomy): Eukaryota > Metazoa > Chordata > Mammalia > Primates > Lorisidae > Arctocebus > Arctocebus calabarensis. The sequence continues at coordinate 2,827 of CAUYON010045606.1, forward strand.
TTCTATAAATCAAACTTCACCCTGATACCAAAACCTGGAAAAGGCTCAACTAAAAAGAACTTCAGGGCGGTGCCTGTGGCTCAAAGGAGTAGGGCGCCAGCCCCATATGCCAGAGGTGGCGGGTTCAAACACAGCCCTGGCCAAAAACTGAAAAAAAAAAAAAAAAAAGAACTTCAGACCAATTTCACTAATGAATATTGATGCAAAAATTCTCAATAAAATCCTAACCAAAAGACTACAGGTATGTATTAAAAGAAATTACATATCATGATCAAGTAGGTTTCATCCCAAGGATGCAAGGCTGATTTAACATACTCAAGACCAATTTACTTTTGCAAGAAAAATAAAGGTTCATTAAAAAATTAACCAACTCATCCAAACTTAAATGGTTATCAAATGAAAGATCTGAAATTTAAATCTGACTCTTTCCAAGATGGAATATTATAGTTTCAATCAATTCTACCAGAATTGTTTCATCCAGTTCTGGTAGAACAGAATATAAGTGCTAAGGGAGCTTATGATAAACAGAGCTTTTTTGATTAGACAGAGTATATAAAGCCTCAGTAAGGGAGGAAGGAATTAAGCAGATCTTAAAATATGAGTAGAATTCAGAGTACTTTGGAGTAGTGATGGTATGCTCTTCTAGCTATAAGTACGACATGACAAAAATCACGATGATAAAAGTAAGAACATCAGGTGAGACCAGAGAAATAGTAAGTTTTCCATAAATGAGAAGAGGCTTCATTTGGGAGAATGGTATGAAATCAAGTTAAATAGTTAATTCTTTCAAAACCTGAATTCTTGCCTTTGCTTACTTAACATTGTTGAATGATCATTAAATATTTTTTGAGCCTTAGTACAATGTATGTTATCAGTCTTATTACTATAATTTAGGAGTTGGAACTTGAAATAAGGTCATTATTTTAGAAAGACATAAAGCCTACCCCCAATATTTTCATGTCTCTTCCCCATGCTCCCTCCTCCCTCCATGCTCTAAAAATAGAATCATCCTGTCTCTGGGGAACCGTGACATTTACAACTTGGGGGCTGCTGATAATATTATTATAAAGGAAATGCCGTGGTTTGCCCTTTGCTCACAAGATGGATTCAGCTATTACAATAAAAGACAGGTAAAGTAATTTATCCATAAAGTTGAGGTATGTTTTTAAATTCTTTTATTACAAAAATGAATTAACAAGACTAAAAAATGAATAACTCTGAAAGTCATTTAGGAGAGACTATACCTACATTAATCAAATATCCTGGGGGAAAAGACAAGACATACTATTCTCTTAAAAATCCATTATTTGTCCATTACTTTTGCTTCTATTTTCTCTTCACCCACTCACATTAACCCGTTGCATTGCTTATCTGCTCTCTTTGAATGTCACAACGTGTATTAATTTGCGAGGGCTGCAACAACAAAGTAGAACTAGCTGAGTGGTTTAAGCCAGAGTAATTTATTTGTACACAGTTCTAGAGACTAGAATTCCAGATCAAAGTGTTAGGCAGGCATGGTGGCTCACAGCTGTAATCCTAGCACTCTGAGAGGCCGAGGCCAGTGGATTGCTTAAGCTCAGGAGTTAGAGATCAGCCTGAGCAAGCTCGAGACCCTATCTCTAGAAAATAAAATAGCCGGCCATTGTGGCAGGTGCCTGTAGTTCCAGGTATTCGGGAGGCTGAGGCAAGAGGATTGCTTGAGCCCAAGAGTTTGAGGTTGCTGTGAGCTATGATGCCACAGCACTGTACTCAAGGCACACAAAAAAAAATCAAAACAAAACAATAACAAAAATTAAAGCATTGACAAATTTGGCTTCTTCTGAGGCTTCTCTCCTTGGCTTCCCATGTCCTCCTTGCTGTGTCTCACCTGATCTTTCCTCTGTGCAAGGAAAGACATACGGCTCTCATATTCAACATCCTTCATCCAACATCCCTCATCCTTCTTGCTGTCTCTTTTTATGTGTGCTAATTTCCTTGTCTATGACCACAAGTCAGATAGGATTGAGGCCCACTCTAATTCCCTTATTTTCACTTGATAACCTCTTTAAAGGTCCTATCTCCAAATACAGCCATATTCTGAGGAATGGGTGGTGAGAGCATCGACATAGGAACTTGGTGGAGGGCATTTTGAGCACATAATACGGTGACTTCCAAAAGTCACCTCAATAAACCAGAGGGTCTATCTCTGCCTTCAGCATCCTCAAAGTCTTTGTGGGATTTAATCCCATTGCCCACTTCTTTTTTGCAATTTTCCTATCTTTGCTTAAAAGGTACATCTCTCTCCTTTGGACTCTTTCACATTACTTTTTTCTAACTAGAGCAATTCCCATGACCTCTTCACTTCCATTCCCAGATACACACCAATCCTTTGAGGTGCCATCCACGACCAGTGTAGCCATCTTACATGCACCCTATGCTTCTCTTATCATAGCAACAATAAGATAACAAAAATAACAGAAGAAGGGGAGCTAGCACTTACTGAGCAGTGTCCATGTGCCTCACACTGTGCCAAGTATCTACATGTATTTCCTCTTTATAACAATTCGAGGCACAGGCACTATTATTGCCATGTTTCAGACAATCACATTGAGTCACAGAAAGGTAAAGACACATGGCTCTCATATTCAACAGAGCATTTGACCTGCTATATCATAATTGCAATTGTAATTACCATTTTCTCCTACTAAACTATAACCCATGTGAAGGCCTGGAAAGATGTGGCTTATCTATCAGGGTTCTCCAAGTCCCTAACAGGTCTTATCAGTAGCCACCTGATAAACATCGTCTCACCGAGTTGACTGAGCTGAAGTGTAACTCTGTGCCCTGCTCCTTCTCCTCCTCCCTATGTGACTCCTTCTCTGAGTATTTTGTTGAGTCCTCTTTGCCTTTGTACCCTGTAAATGTAGATATTTCCCCCCCTAGATGGTCTTATATCCTCCCCTTTCTCTCTGAATACCCTCTTTCAAATGGATTCCATCTATCAGCAGGGTCAACCCTCACATCTGGTGAGATAAGCCCAATGTCCATCCACAGTTCTGAGTGCTCTCCTAATGGCAGATGCCCTTTCACTTAAGTACTTGCTAACTCTGGTGGGATGTCCTACTGGGCCATCACCTCCGTTTCAGTGTCCAAGTCCAAATTATCATGTCCTCAACAAAAACTAAAGTAAACAAATGGGATTTAATTAAATTGAAATGCTGTTGCACAGCTAAGGACACAACAATTAAAGCAAATAGACAACCTTCAGAATCTGAAAAGATATTTGCATATTATAAATCTGACAAAGGCTTGATTACTAGGACATACAGGGAACTCAAATTAATACAGAAATTCAAATCAAAACCATCCTGAGATATTACCTACATCCAGCACGAATAGCCCACATCACCAAGTCCCAAAGTTGCAGATGCTGGCGCAGATGTGGCGAGAGGGGAACACTTTATACTGTTGGTGGGACTGCAAACTAATACAGCTTCTTGGAAAGAAGTTTGGAGAATCCTCAAGGAACTCAAATCAGACCTCCCATTTGACCTTGCAATCCCCCTACTAGGCATCTACTCAGAAGAAAAAAATAATTTTATCCTAAAGACATTTACACTAGCCTGTTTATCACAGCTCAATTTATAATCGCCGAGATGTGGAAACAACCTAAATGCTCAACAGCTCAGGAGTGGATTAACAAGCTGTGATCTATGTACACCACGGAGTACGATTCAGCCATAGAAAGATGGAGACTTCACATCTTTTGTATTAACCTGGATTCTTGTCAGTAAGGTAGCACAAGAATGGAAAAGCAAGTCTCCAACGTACTCTGTTTTATTATGAAGACAGTCACAATCGAACACGCATGCAGTAGGAGAAAAACCTAATTCTATTGAAGTCAGGGCGGGCCCTGAGGGAGGGTAGAGAGGCAGGAGAATTGATGTGCTCCCACTGAAAGGGCACACGGTAGGGGTGGATGGTGTACACCTCCGGGTGTGGGACACAACTACAAGAGGGGCTCTACCTAGCAAATCCAAAAGTTGTGACCTGGTTTTTATACCTTCACAGTAACCTGAAATTTAAAAGAAAATCCTCATAGCCTCCTAAGCAGCCTCTGACGTTTGCTGCCCTGTTGATCATAATGGCCACGGTGTTCTCTTACTCACCCAACAGACACCGAGAGTTCGTCTTGCCTCCTGCTCTAGCCCATAGCTGCTAATTCATGTCCGTCTCCCCCTGTAAACCCTCTTCCCTTTTTGCTCTCTGAGTTCAGGACCTCACTGTCTCAATGTTATGAGGGTGTGAAGCCAATGTCAACATCAGAAGGCGATCTTACCATATCCCGTCATAAAATGCACAGCCTGCGTCCAACTCACCTGACCTCTCTTTCTCGGCATTGTCTTACAAACGTACTTCATTTCTAGTTCACCTTGAAGTGATTTCCTCTCTCCTTGCTGGTAAAATGCTTTGCCAAGAACTGTTCTGACTACTCACAGATGGACAAAAAGAAAAGAGGGAACAGACGATAGAGAAGCAGAGATGGATAATCCTACAAAAGGTGAAGAGAGATAATAGAGAAAAGACATTCCTCAGTCTGGTGCCAGGCAGACGGAGACAGTAGGGGAGACGTGGCTGAGATTCTCTCGCACCCTGATGCTCTGCTCGTCCCCCTCCCCTGTTGTCACAGCTTCACCCCAACTCTTCCCACCTGGTGCCCTCCATTCTTTACACATTTTCCGTCTGTAGATTACTTGAAATTTCACCTGAGTTATTCATTCAGAGTAAGAGGCTGCATATGATGTAAACAATAGTAGCGTATTAAAGAGAGAAGTTAATGCTAAAATAAGAAATGAATTCCCAAGAAGGAAATTTCAGGCCTTTGTGGGCAGAACATGTAGTATGAACTTGTATCAATATTCCTTACTAGCTGGCATTTGAACTCCTAATTCACTGGCTCTAAGAAGCATTAAAATCCATTTTAAAAAAAATTCATTCTGATACATAGGTAAAGACTGAAACTGAAATAGTAGACCTGGGAAGAAAAACTTTATCAAGAGTCTGAGACTTAGAAAAACACTCCACACAGAAAGCGAATCTCAACTCTGAAAAACAGTGGGAGGATGGGCACCCGGGAGCCGGTAGCTGTCTCCTTAGAGACTTTCCTTTCTGCCTTTTCTCTTTGTGATTTTCTACATTTCCCAAATTTTTAGAATAAATAATTCCAGGAGAAAAAAGGGGGTAGGAACATGAGGAGGCTTCCTGAGTTCCGGATGTTCTGTTTCTTACTCTGGCTCCCATTGTGTTCAGTTTATGGAAACCTGTTAAGCCGCAGGCTTAGCACAGGTGCCCTTTTCGGTATGTTGCACTCAGGGTCACTGCTTCCTTAAAGATAAATGCTCTCATGTTTTCTTAAACTCACTGTTTCATAATCAAAATAAAATCAGACAATTCCCACTTGGACACTCCTGTCTTGCAAAATGATACTGTCATTAGTGACAATCCAGTGTCCCTGAAACAGGAAAAATTAAAACATTGTGTTCAGCACAGGTGCAAATGGCCTCACTTGCTCAGTGTATCTGTTCCCAGTCAGAACTAACTAACAGTTCTTCTAACTGAAGATGAATTAGGGCCACTTTTTACTTTTTCAGCACAGTGATGACAAATCCATTTGGACAAGATTAAAATCACATCTTAAATGAAGCCTTATCATCTTCCTTCCTGGAACAGGACCTGTAGCCATTGGAGCAGTTAAAGGCAGGTCCTCACTATGAGAGAGGATACTCCAGAAGGGTGAGGTCTGGGAGAACAGGTCTTCTCAAGGAGACCACATGGATACACCTGCAGGGTCCTCTCCATGGTGACTCAGCCCTTGGGAATTTGTAAACTTGATTTCCTGAAAGTTGGAAATTTCCAAGTTTTGTGAAATAGTGTAGTTCTGTGGGGGCTGGAATAGCATGTCCCATTTGATTCAAACTGGCCAATGAGAAGGGGCCTATGGGGTGGAACTTTTTGACTGTCGATAAAAAGGGAAAGACCAAGCCAGTCAGGGAGCGTGGCCTTTGGAATTCTTCTATGCCGTAAGCTCACGGCTGGTGAATAAAGCCCTTCCTCTTATAAACGTGGTGTATGGGTGCTCTTTCTCTCCATTGGGCTTCGTCTTCCTGCAACAACTGCAGACCAGAAAGAAGAAATACGATGCAGGAGAAGCAAATGGCCTGTGCAATGACATGACCAGTCCCTCAGGGTATCTGCGGAGGATGCTGATTCAGATCAAAGGAAGAGCTGGTGTGAGCTTGGACGCTTCACCTGATGACCCAGTACAACCCCATTCCCAGGACATTCCCCATGGTCTCATCAGACCCAAATTCATCAGCTGTTGGGGGAAGGAATACAGCAGTTTCTCCAGCCACATATTCCCTTCCTTCTCCTAAGTTCAGTTGACTTTTTGAGCAGTCTTGTTTGTAATGTAGGTAACAGATAATCACTAATGAGAGGAAAGGGTGAACAAAATTGCTTGAAATTTACAATACTTTAGGTAAGAAAACAATTTATATGCAAAAATCTCTGTCTCTGATTTTTTAGGAAACATCATTTTTTGAAAAGTTAATGTGATATTTTTATATAAAAAATATTTAACTATAAAGCATAAAATGTCTATGTACTTTGTGAAGTGGAGAAACAAGAACACTCATGACTCCACCCCAGAATTAGAACACTGCCAGTCACATGGCGTCTACCTGTGTGTTTCTCCCACAGTTCTTTCCCTGCCTTGGAAGTAAATGTGACCTGAAATTTTCTACCTATTACTTTTTTTTTTTTTTTTTTTTTGGCTTCAAACAATAGTATCTGCAGGCTGAAATTCTCAAATAGGAGCTCAGATAAGTACTCAGTGGAAGCCTTGTAATTTTTTTATAAGAACTGCCTAGGGAGCATTTCTTCTGCAAGTCAGCAAGAACAGAGCCCATTAGGTCTATGCTATGATGTGAATGTTTATGACAAAACTCATGTTCAACTCTAATTGCCATTGTGATGATATTGAGAGGTGGGACCTCTAAGAGATGATTAGGTCATGAGGGCTTTTCCCTCATGAATGAATTAATGCTGTTATTTCAGAAATTGGTCTGGTTGGATTCCTGATGGAAAGGATGAGTTTGGCCCACTTCCCTCTCCGTCTCATGCACTCACTTCCACCTTCCTCCTTCGGCCATGGGATAACCCTCACAGATGCCAGCATCGTGCCCTTGGGCTTCCCAGCCTTCAGAACTGTGAGCCAAACAAATTTCTTTTCTTCCTAAGTTGCTCAATCTGTGGTGTTTTGCTATGGCATCAAAAATGGACTTAGCCTGAGATCTCAAAATGTGTCTTGTATTATACAAAGAGTCTTTGCTGATACTAATTTTTCTCAACTCTTTGACCACCATTATTCTCCTAATACACATGAAAAGCACCATTGCACAGTAATGTACAGAAAGATAATGGATTCTTCCTCTGAGGAGCAAATGGTAACATTTGAACTGGCTCCAAGGTGTTCAAATCCAAAATGCAGGTGTACAGGGAAGGTATAGTTATTAGGCAACAGATAATGCTGTTTTCTTAGACAGGTAAGTGCAATTCCTTCCCTATTTTGTCCATCCTATGAGGATAAATTTGCTTGGCTTTTGCTTTTTGCTTAAGCTGTCCTTCTACAGAGGCTGAGCACATAGGGTAATTGTCTTTGTAACCCACATTATCTATAATTAAAATTATATATCTTAGTCATTCTGAATGCAAGCATTTAATACACCTGCAGTCATTACATCTGACAAAAGGTATAGAGATGATGAGTTTCACAGGGCTAACAGGGAAGGAAAGAAATTAATATCTATGCTTTTCTATCTTATGTCAGTCACAGGCTGGGGAATAGAGTGTACAATTGTGTGTGAGTGTGTGTGTGTGTGTGTCCTTATAACAGTCCCATGAGATGGACAGTAGCAGCTTTATTTCTATAAGCAAGATAATTTGACAACTATGTCACAGACAGCAAATGAAATAAGATCATAGGCAGTTCTGCCGAATACCTGTCACCCTTTCTTGGTATGCTGTTTAAACATAAGATTTGTAGGGAGAACCTTCTTCGTAGCAAGACTAATTCTGTCAATGACCTTAAGCTGGACCTTTGCTTTCACATCTCACGAACGCAGAAGAATCCATAGTGACTAGGAGGCCTGTGGATTTGTGTCTTCCTGTACCTCTGCTTCGATGCCAGCTTCCCCGACACCTACGGACACTAAGAACCATAGGGAGCTTAAAAGAGACTTTGAGTATAGGTTACAGTCTACTGTCAACAGAACAGCCACAGTCATCTTTCTGAAAATGGAAAGAATTCGATTCTGTGCCTCCTCTGCTCAAATTCCTGCACTTCTCAGGTAGAAGTAGCAGCCCCTCGCGAGCCTCCCAAGGCCCCACGTAACGTGTCACCTCCTCAGCCCATGCTCCTGTCATTTTCCCACTACCTCACGTTTCTCTTCAGACTGTACGCTGAACAGACTGACTACAACCTTTTTTTTGTTCCCCTACATGGAATGCGCTTGTCTCAACCACATGGCTGAGGGGGGCGATGGGTGTGCCCCCAATTACTGGGCACAATATAGGGCTGTATGGCACACGTTTATGGCGTGGGGCACAACTACAAGGGGGACTCTTCCTAACAAACACACATACTGTGGCCTTGTTGTTGGCATCCGCGCATCAACCTGAAATAAAAAGAAAAAACATTCACACGGCTCACTCCATTACTTTCTTCAACTTTTTACTCAAATATACCTTCCTGGGAGACTCTGCCTAAGCACCCTTGCTTGGCCACCACCCGCCGGCACATCCATACACCCATGACTTCTCCTCTCCTTTCTTTTTACTTTAATGTTTTATTTGTATGTACATACACATGTATGTATGTGTGCATAAAAATGTATTTATACTGATTTTTGTCTGTTTCCTCCCTTGTCACATTACGGTGTGAAATTTACGAGGGCAGGCAGGGATTTTGCACATTTTGTTAACAGATGTTCGATGTCTTGTCTATGTAGTATATGGTCAATAATAATGGTTTAGGAAATCAACAAATTTAAAAGTAGAGGATACAGTCTTTTCACAACCTCAGTAGTAAAATAACCGACTTGGTTCTGGCCAGTACAGCTACAAAAGTTCAGTCAGCACCTAATGAATTTTCACTTAGAAAATTGATCAGGCGTCAGGCTTAGGGTCACCTCTGGGGGCAGCTCTGGAATCTTGAAGAGTGCAGGGGTCTCTGCAGCTCCTAGTTCTCAGTTTGTCCCTTATATTATGCTCTGAAGAATCTTCAAGAGAAGATTTGATGCTTGGAACTTGAAAGGATTCAGGCAGAAGAAAGTGTGAAAACCTTGTCTAGAGAAACAATTGAATATAAAGTATTGAGTGAACAGATACAAGAAAGGGAGAATTCAGAGAACGAGGAATCAAATTACCATCAAGGCTTCCTTAGAAAGAAAATGGCAACATGGTTAAACTCAGGTTCAGAGCCAGCTTGAAAAACTGGATCTTCCTAAACAAGAATATAATAAACTTCCCACAATGCAGGCTCTCACAGAAAAAAAAACAAAAAACAATTCAAGAGTTGGAAGAAAACGTCATGAAGAACAGGAAAGGGAATGTGTGCAAGCTAAGGCAGCTGAGTTGCAGACTGGTCTAGAAACAAACAGACTTATCTTTGACAATAAGGCAACTCCATATGTTCCCAGCACAAGAAGAATTTCACAAAAGAAGTCAAAAATCACTAGAAACTATTTTGGTGCACAGCCACATTCTAGATTATGCTTGGTGATCTGCTGCTTGTAGCTGGAAGCCCACCAGTCCCAGCCGTGCTGTGGAGGCCAATGTTCAGCATGTCTTGTGTCTAATAAGCAACGCAGTAAAGCTTTGTGCAACAATGAGTAGTCAACAACATTCCAAACAGGAATCTTCAGGAGGTGCTGAAAGTGAGAAGGTGTCGGTGGTAACACCTTCCTCCTCCAGGAATTAATGAGTAATCAGAAGTCTTGCAGGCCTTATAGGATGAATTTGGGCAAATGAACTTCGATCACCAGCAGCTTGTAGAACTTATCCAGGAGTCGCCAACCATTAAACTGAAAGGAAACTTAGAGCGTGAGCTGGAGGCCTTGGTGGGAAGGATGGAGACCAAAGCCAATCAAATAACTAAAGTTCAAAAATACCAGGCCCAGCTGGAGACACAAAAGCTAGAGAAGCAGAAAAAGGAATTAAAAGCTGCCAAAAAAGCTCTTGATGAAGAAAGAAACAGCCACAGCCATCTTCTGGAATCACAGGGACCATAAATAAAAAGGATTGTGCCAAACTGAGACCTGTCTTGGGCCAGGGCATACATTTTATTCAGGTAATCTCTACCTCATCAATCAGATGTTGACAATTTACTTTCCAGACTTCGTATTTAGTTGGAATCAATAAGTAGCAGGTATTAAGAAACCCAAGCTTCATTACACTGAATTTTTGTGTATGCAGCATGACTAAATGTTAAACCATTTAAATGGAAACCAGGGGAGTTTTAAGCCTGAGAAGCCACATGTCATCTGTTTCTTTTAGATAAATTTGCTGTACTGATATATTGTTCTTTGTAAACATATTACCAATTGTTTACTTGTGGATGTGATTTTTTAAAATAGTACATTATATGCTATAATAAAATTAGGTTAAAATTTGAGAAAAAAAAAAGAAAGAAAATATAACAGGTTGAACAGAAAATACTTTTTAAGCCAAGAACCAAAAGCCTTTGAAATTTTTTAACAAAGATCCTGTCCTATCACCTTCCAGGAAAAGGTGCCCCAGACATGATGTTATTCATATTTAATACTCCATCACTTTATTCCTGAGCCCTTGAGATTTCCACCTCTGAGCCAAGATTCCCTAATGGCTGGCTTATCACTAAGTGTAGAAATGAGAAGTTGCCAGACCTTCTTAAACAAAATCCAATTTGACAAGATGACAACAGCTATGTGACTATTATAATCTTCGCTCGCTATAATGACAGCAGTTAGACAAACAGAAATTAGACCCAGAAATCTCCAAAATTATCAGAGTGTGATGTATTCAAAATGGCTTAAACTACATTGTAAAGGTACTAATGCATTTTAATACATTGCCGTGTATCTTAGACCTATGTACTATTGTCTTTTCTTTTTCTAAAAATAGATGCATATTTCCTTCTATCTAAAAAGAGTGTTTAAATCAGAAACCCTAAAGTGAGAAGATTTACTTTGATTTTGCATCTTGCTTCCTGGCATTCCAATGCTCTCTTCCAGAAAAAAAGGAGTGGGCGACTGTTGGGAACCTGTGCTGTGCGGTCCTTAGGAGAAGGAGGCTGTCCTGAGGCTTCTCCCTGAAGAGGGAGGAAGGGAAGTGACCGTGTCCTTGTGACCTCAGCGTGTCAGCACACTGCCCAAGAATAAAAGGGCAAGAGCTTTATCACGCCGCGCCCAGCTTTGTGAGATGGGGAAATGGCATGCAGCCCCAGCCTCCTCCTCCAGGAGAGATGAAGGAGAATGGAGTGTGCACGTTTGTGGAACAGGTGAAATTGTTTGAGAGGCTTCCAGAACCTCTAGCTGGGCTGTCTGGGGAAGTCGCTGAACCCGGTCTGCATAGACTGGAAGAGTGGCCGAAACACCAAAGCAGAGCTACAAGGAGCATGCAAGAATCGGGGAGATACTGAGGGAACAGAATAAATCTCTAGGTCTGATTTCAGGAAAGAGAAAAGAACAACAATATGCTACTTGTTCTTCATCTCACATCTCTGAATTCAAAAATGTAAGAAAATGGGAGAATCCCACAGTCTTACCCAACCTCAAACCCAACAGGCATGGTCCTTGAACCAGGCAAAAGTATCGTCAGCCTTCCAGCACACGATTGTACAAACAGCCATCCCTACTTGCAAACATACCATCTCCAAGGGAGGAGAAAGCGAAGGAAAAACTGCAGCTGGAAATTCTACAGCAACAAAAAGAACAGCTTTCCAAGGAAGAGCAGTTGCCCATCTCTGTCTCTTTCTAAAATTCATCACTGCCAATCCAAGGGCCAGTCATCCCATAACACCAAATTTCACCTTTAGAAGCTGAAGTCCTTTTCCTGCTTTTCTAGTCCTGGTTAGTTTATAAACATCTTCTTTTTTCCCCTGCAATCCCCTGTGAGCGAGTTGGCTCCTGTCACTGTACACATGGGGGTTCAGGCATCCAGTTATGGGCCTGCTCAACATGATAGGAAAGTGGTCGTGCCTTGATTTCCAGTGCCTACTGATAATGAAGGGACGTGTACGAGAGATAGCCTTCCTGAGCATAAAGGAGACTTGCATAGATTTTATGTATTGAAGTAAAAACAACCTATCTAGACTTAGAAAGGTAAATTTCCATCATTCAAAAGACAGCTGTGGCCTAGACACTGCGCCATTCACCTGGCACCACGTAGCACTGTCCGCCTGGGAGAATGTGACTCTGCAGTGATGATTTCAGTGGAGATATTGTCTTTCCTTGCTGAAGATTTTCTCAACCTGTCCATTTAAGCAAATCTATTTTGGACACCTTGCTGTTGTTTTCTTCTGAACTGCTGTGGACTTTCTGGCAATGGTTTTATAACCATTCGGCTAGATTAAAAAGAGTATTTCATACTGAAAATGATGAGTCACAAAAAGGAGAAATATTCTTTTCTTATGACAGAAAAACTCTACTTATATCTAGAAATACTTGCAGGCTTTTTGTGGGCACATTAGATTGCCAAACAGTAGCTAATTTATTGCCATTATGTGGCTCTGGGTGGATCTTGAATGTGTCTCAAAACTCTATAACACCCAAATGTTTTTATTTATATTTTTTTCTCAAAATGTATTGCTTTTCATTTTTACAGAAGGAATTTATTGTTGCCTCATTTATATTCACAGTGTTTGCAGAGCCCCAACATTACTTTAGCCATCATGTAGATATGACTTTGGGGCAGGTTGTTGTGGAAAGGTAGAAAATTTACTGTCAACCTTCCATATGTACTTTGGCCACAAAGTATTATGTAAGTAGGTGACTGAACCTGAGCCAGTAGAATATAGAATAAATTTAAGCAAGTGTCAGGAGAATCCAATTCTTGAGGGAAAAAAATATTTTTACCAAGAGCATAAATCAGGAAGTTTAAGCACCAATCAATAGATGTTTCTGGGAAGAAAAACAGTCTGTTTGGTAATTAGATCTTTATACCCTATAAGGAATGCAGCTCAGCGTGACAAGACCACATGCCCTGGTCATTTCTCTCCTTATCTTTGATTCTCATGATCCATTCACCTTAGTTCATTGTCTTTATTTCCACACATGGCAAATTTACTTTTTCATGTGAAATTCTATGAAAAGGTGAATAAAATTCAAGTTGAAATCATTGGCATTTCTCATCTTGCCTTAACAACTAAAGGCAATAATTTAATACTGATTATGCTGAACTGGTCAAGCTTTTTATTATGCGTGTGTGCGGGTATTAGAAGGTGTGCAAGAATTGTGATTAGTAATTGTGATCAAGTAATAAGTGTAGCGTTTTAATGTTCTCCTACACAAATTCTTTGGAACGGACTAGTTTTGAAAGCATTTTGGTCATTCGCACGTTTTTTAAAAATCTTTAAGAAAAATTCTAGACTTCAATGATTCACATCTCTAAAAAAAAAATAACTGAGAGGATTACGAAGTGATTTTCCTAATTCTGGCACTTGGTTTTAAAATACTAATTGTACCTTAGTACAAAGAGTCATTAAGTAAGTGCTCGCCTCATCCTGGCGGCTTTTTTATATACTGTCTAATGCTAGTGATCTTGGAAGATAAGTATGAATTACAGCCTATTTTACAAGTGGGGAAACTGAGGATAAACAAATTAAACAACTTGCTGAAAGTAATGCAGCTAGAAAAAAACTGGCAGAGCAGGCATGGTGAACCTGATTCCCTGTGTACTTTCCATCACCCAGGATATAACTCTTGCAAATTATATTTGAATTGATCAATATAATCAGTTGTTTCTGTGACATCCAGAACCTCATCATTAATTTGTGTCTTCGCTCTTCTGGAATTTCAAAGTATGGTCAGCATTTGATTTCGCAGCACCACCCCCTCCCTTCCACTTGCTTTCATTTGTCATGTGGCATAATTTTTAGTTTAAATAAAAATTACCTTTTTATACTTTTTTAAGAATTCCACAAAAAAAGGTGGAAAGTGAAGATACTGCTGTGTTACAAACAATGACAAAAAGTTGCTGAGGTAAAGAAATTCCTATTTTTTAGGCTCTTTTATTTAAAAAATTTACATTTGGGTTGCATACAATTTTTGATTTATTAATAAAACAGTTTATCCTTCCTTCAATATTTCTCTCCTTATCTCATGTATCAGTTTGTTTTCAGTTACTCAAGAGAATTGCCATTTTTTCCTAACATTGTGTTTTGTACATAGAATGTATTCACAAGAAATCAGTATTCATAAGTAATTATTGAGAAAACAAATGAATGGTATGTATTATTATATTTTAGTTTTTCTGATTATAATTAATGCTATAATATGCTTTCTTCTATGCATATGACTTTCTGGTTTTATTTAGGTGCTTTTCCTGGAAGCAGGAATCCCTTAACAAAAATAACCTATGCTGGATATTTCTCCTCTTACGAAGTCTTCTATGGCAAAATGTTATCATTTTTAAGATTTGTCAAGTGCCTAAAATGAACTCTAGAAACTTTATTCTGGTCCCTGACCTTTGAGAGTTTACAATAGAAAATAACATAAATCAGGTTTTATTTAGTGTACATATGCCACTGAAACATATAACCAGGAGGTCATTTATCTCAACACCACAATTATGTGCAATAGAGCTGAAAACTAAAAACGAAAAACAAAGAAGGAAGGAAGAAGGAAGGAAGGAAGGAAAGGGAGGGGAGGGGAAGGGAAGGGAAGGAAGGAAACAACAATAAAAACCCTTGGAGTGTAATCTCTTTGGGGAAGCCAGAATCAATGCCATGAGCTTTTGGCATGTTTTGGGTCAATGTTGTCTAATAACAAGAGAACTATGGACCTTAGACCCTGTTTCATTGAACAGTAAGAATAATCGCAAGTAGCTTTCCTTAGCCCCTCACTGTCCTGCTTCCCTCTTCCTCCACCCATGTATCCACTTGGTGTCTTTCCGTTTGACTGGCCTGCATATCTCTGCACCTGCAATGCCTCTGCCTGAGCGCAGGTGTTCATACAATTTCTCCTAACCCTGGTACCTACCTCCTCAGAGGCTCCGCTCTCATCATCCCTCTAACGCAGTGCTTCTCAACCTTCCTAATGCCACCCCCCTTTAATACAGTTCCTCATGTTGTGGTGACCCCCAATATGGCGGCATTAGGAAGGTTGAAAAGCACTGCTCTAAGATATTCTTCACCAAGGCAGTCCTGCTATAAAGCTGTTGAAACCATCACCCTTAGGCTTACCATCTTTAGTGGATTTCCAATTATCTGCAGTATTTAGTGAGAGCTCCCTAGTATGGCATATGAAGCCCTTCATTATTGGCCTCGCTATCCAGACACCAAGTGAAAAAGAGAAGTCAAGGTGGGCCTTGAAAGCCCCCATAAGACCTGTTCACAAGAATTGCCCAGGGAGAGGGGAGATGGCCTCTGGCTTTGCACACAGTCTAATGCAGGGGTCCTCAAACAACTGCCCGTGGGTCACATGAGGCCCACCGAGGACATTTAACCGGCCCACCAGGTGTTTTTGCCTCCGCTGCCTGTCCTGTTTAGCAGCGGACTCATCCCCAGCCCACAAAATCTGTTAGCATTTTTTGCTAACAGAAAAACCATTGGTTGCATTCCCAAACAAAACATGTGTGGATTCACTGGAAAAGTTGCAAAAGGAGTTTCAATTTAGATTTAAAGAGCTTCATCTCCATGAACAGGACATACAGCTTTTCCATAACCCATTTTCTATTGACATTGAAA
>CAUYON010045607.1:0-19139 GCA_963573935.1 Arctocebus calabarensis
TCCCAGCTACTAGGGAGGCTGAGGCAAGAGAATCGCTTAAGCCCAAGAGCTGGAGGTTGCTGTGAGCAGTGTGACGCCACGGCACTCTACCCAGGGCGATAAAGTGAGACTCTGTCTCTACAAAAAAAAAAAAAAAATGGAGATGAGGAAGACATACAAGTAAGTATGATAACCTTAAATCCATTCACTTAGGCAAAATCTAAGATCTGGGAGGCACCTCTGGCTTAGTGAGTAGGGCGCTGGTCCCATACGCCAAAGGTGGTGGGTTCAAACTCGGCCCCAGCCAAACTGTAACAACAACAACAAAAAAAAAAAAAAAAAAAAATCTCAGATCTATTCTAGATCTAATTTAAATAAGATTAAACAGGCTTCCTAGTCCAAGTTTATTAAAATTCATATTCATTAGCAGTGATATAAATAAGGGACAATATCACCATATTAATCCTTGGATTTTTTTTTTTTTAATACATCAAAAAAGAAAAACATCCACTGTTTTGCCAAGACACGAAGGGGAAATGCAGTCTCACACGCTACATTCATCTTTTGTACTCAGGGAGGTAAACCAGAGTTTAAGGGTGGTTTCAGGAAGATCATTTAACAGAGGAGCAATAATTTCACAGAGTTCTAAGATTTCTTATAGCCTACTTTAAAAAAAAAATTACTCAAAACAAAAAGATTATTCAGGTATGCATGTGCAAATACAAACCACCTTATTGTTCTTATGTTTGCCATATGCTTTATGTTTTGTCTTTATGTTTCAAAATACAGAACTTAAGAGAATAAATTGCAGTTAACCGTTTGTTTTAACATCCCTCAAAATTTGATGACAAAATTTAATCTGAAATCCAAAATAAAACCAGAAATTTCCGTGCCATTTCAGCTTGATCCTAAACTTTTTAGAATTTCGTCATTTTTAGCATCTCAATCATTTTCAATATTTTAATGACATTTTAAAGCAAAAAATTGAAAGGGTTTTACCAATCCCAAATCTCTGAAATCCACTGAGTGTTACTACCCCATTTCAGAGAAAATAGAGGGAGAGTTACCACAAAGATTTGGCATTAACTCAAAAAACCAGCCATAACACGGATGAGCTGTTTGGCTTTGGGCAAGTTACTGAGCATCTCTGAGCTCCCACAGCCTCAGAGAAAATAAGAGATTGTACAACTTGATGTTCATGAGAAGTAAACGATACTATACCTACATATAAATACCTGGGATAGAACAAGAACTGGAAAGTTTCTATTTTCTTCTCTTTTCTCTTCCTAAATGTTGGGTATGGAAAGGTAAGAAAAGTTTGTGGAACCTACAACTGTGGTCCTTAAAGAGCGGTCTCAAGACCAGTGACATCACCGGAGAGTTTGCTGGACATGCTCATTCATGGCATGGGCCTCAGCCCAACCTAAGAAATCAGAATCTCTGGGGTTGAGTCCAGGAAATCATGCTTTAGTAAGCGTCCCAGGTGTTTCTTTTAAGATTAAAGTTTGAGGCTCGGCGCCTGTGGCTCAATGGGCTAAAGCGCCAGCCACGTACACCTGAGCTGGCGGGTTCGAATCCAGCCCCAGGACCCGCCAAACAACAATGACGGTTGCAACCAAAAAATGGCCGGGCGTTGTAGCAGGCGCCTGTAGTCCCAGCTACTTGGGAGGCAGAGGCAAGAGACTCGCTTGAGCCCAGGAATTGGAGGTTGCTGTGAGCTGTGATGCCACGGCACTCTATCCAGGGTGACAGCTTGAGGTTCTGTCTCAAAAAAAAAGATTAAAGTTTGAGAACCCCGATCGGACACATAAGCAGCACCCTCCCGCGCCCACGACTAGGTGTCCCATCCGCTGATCCTTGCTTACCCGTCTCTTTTCCTGGCGTCACCCACGCTTCTGCAACTGCGCAGATGTGCACGTTCAACTTTTGACTCCCCCGGCTCACTCCCCACACCAGCGCTGGTTTCTACCCCTCCTGGCAGACACAGTCTGCGCCCGCTGCCCAAGTGGTCAGGGTCACATTCTCTATTCAAACCCCACGCTCCTTCGCCAACCTCTCCAGGCATCACGCTGCAAACACATGGTACCTGGCGCGTGGAAGGATCCCCACAGACTCCAGATGTCTTACTTTTAAGGCGTTTCCATCGAGTCAACCAAGGAAGGAAGGTTTGATAGACCAGCTGTTCTGTTTCCTGTGACTGGGTCCATACCCACACCCTCCCTGCCTGCCCCAGCGGCACACAGTGGTGGATGGACCCTGGCAGCGAACACGCCGCCGGCCTTCCTCAGCGGTTCCTTATGCTGGACCCTCTTTTCAAACCACCCCAGTTTCAAGTCAAGATAAAAGGAGTAGCATCCTAACATGAATTGTAAATGACGATGACAGTGGCCCTGGCCTGAAATATGCAAACTAGGACTTAGTTATGGGCCTGGGCTGACAGCATTAGCCCATTAGAGAAGACTTGCACCACTTACTTTGTGACTGATGTCCAGGTGCTGGCAACCTATGTTCCTGTAGAGTGACAATCACGATGAAATCCACAAATGGTCCGATTTGCTAACAAGAGGCAAGGCCTCTCCTGGCACCTGCTCAACAGTCCCATCAGAAGCCCGCTCTGAGGACTGTCAAGACGCCATCCTGGCAATGAACTCTTCCAACTGCCTCTAAAAGACCAACCACTTCAAGTCAGACACAAGCAAAAACTGATACCACGACCTCTCCGCCATCAATATGAGACCCTGATGAGTTTATTCTACACGTGGCACAGAGAATCTTTAAAGTAGACCCAGTAATCAAACCAAACTTCAGAACCCGGGGATCTGCTCACATCTCTGAGAGTGAAGTGAGAATAACCAACTCCAAAGAGGAAGGCAGACACGCCCCCCCCAAACCACACAGGAAAATTAAGGTGCGATAGAAGAACCTTTAATAATATAGATTAATGTGAATCTGAAATTATATGTTGAGTTAAGTTCTGATCAAAAAATTATTCCAGGCTTGGCAACTGTGGCTCAAGCGACCAAGGAAAAATAAAAAGAAAAAATATTCCATTTCCATGCTCTTGGCTCCAGAAATATTCGCTCAACTTACAGTCTCATTACTGCTAAGTGAGAATGCTATTCCCCTATACCGGCTCTAAGTCTTTATCAGTTTTTATTGATATATAATAGATACACTTATTTGGGAGATAAATGTGATAATTCAATGTTCCAATAATCTGTAAAGATCAAATTGGTATAATTGGGATATCCATCACCTTAATTATTTGTCTTTTCTTTTTACTAGAAAGATTCAAATTATTCTCTTCTAGCTATTTTGACACATACACAGTAGATTATTGTAAACTGTTCTGTCAAACACGAGGTCTTATTTCTTCTATCACACTGTGCATTTGTCTCCGTTTTTCTATCTCAAGCCCCTCCCCTCCAGTCCCAGCCTCTGGTGACCGCCAGCCTCCACCCCATCTTCAAGCCGTCTGCTTCTTTTTAGCTCCCACGTGCACAAGAGAACATGTGATGTTTGTCTTTCTGTGTCTGGCTTATTTCACTTAATATGATGACCTCCAGTTCCACCCACATCACTGCAAATGACAGGATTTCATTCTTTTTGGCAGATTCAAAAGGGAAAAATAGTTTTTTGTCTTTATATGTTTTACTTCCCAAAGAAGTTAGTTATTTCAGCCACTTAGCACCCCTGTCCCCACCCCTTTTTTGAGGTAAATCTGCCTTGCCCTCTCCCAAGTGGCCATGACTGGGACCCCTGTGCCCAACCCTCTCCTTGCAAGTGTACTTGCAATTGACCAACTGCAATTGACCAACTGTACTCAGCTGTCCACAGTGGTTCTTATGTACGTTATGATTTCAATTATATAAGATGTGCATGCAGGGCGGCGCCTGTGGCTCAAAGGAGTAGAGTGCCGGGCCCATATGCCGGAGGTGGCGGGTTCAAAACTAGCCCTGGCCAAAAACTGCAAAAAAACAAAAACAAAATACAAAACTGTTTGGCTCGGTGCCTGTGGTTCAACGGGCTAAGGCACCAGTCACATACACCTGAGCTGGTGGGTTCGAATCTGGCCCAGGCCACCAAACAATAGTGACAGCTGCAACCAAAAAATAGCCGGGCGTTGTGGCAGGTGCCTATAGTCCCAGCTACTTGGGAGGTAGAGGCAGAAGAATTGCTTGAGCCCAGGAACTGGAGGTTGCTGTGAGATGTGATGCCATGGCACTCTATCCAGGGTGACAGCCTGAGGCTCTGTCTCAAAAAAAAAAAAAAAGTGCATGCAGGTAAACTGTAATTAAACAATAATATGCAAACAAACATCATTTTCAAATATTGGTAACACAGATAATTCTTTTTAAATGTTAATACCATGCATCATCTTTCAACAACAATAAAAGAAAAATGCTTGCCAGATATATTTTCAAATAGCTTGATAATAAATATTGCCAGAAATTCTCCTTTACTTCTTCGTTTTCTTTTCTTTTTTTAAATAGACAAGGTCTCACTCTGTTGCTCAGGCTAGAGTGCATGGGCATCATCACAGCTCACAGCAACCTCAAACTCCTGGGCTTAAGTGATCCTCCTACCTCAGCCTGCCAAGGAGCTGGGACTACAGGTGCCTGCAACCACCCAGTTAATTTATCTATTTTTAGTAGAGATGGGGTCTCACTTTTGCTCAGCACAGTCTCGAACTTCTAACCTCAAGGGATCTTCCCTCCTCAGCCTCCCAGAGTGCTAAGATTACAGGTGTGAGCCACCACACACAGCCAGGAATTTTCTTCTTAAAAACAATTTGAATTCACTTACTACAAGGTAGTTGTGATTATAAATGTTTTACAAATAATACACATTTAATCTCTGTATCAGAGGGAAAGAGAGGGATTCACCACACGGCTACACAGGCAGTCATCTACAGTGCCAAGATTTAAACCTCAGCTGCTGGGCCAAGCTCCTTCCCACCTGCAGCAGCTAAACTGATTAAACCTTCTCTCTATCCACAGAGCATCTCAGCTATGACCCTATGGCCTTAAGTTATGATTTTTGTCAGATTTCAACAGCTAAATAAAACCAAAAATTTTACACTTAGAAATATAAGAAAAGCAAAGACTCATGAAAAATGCCCTGCATGTTATCAGGGTGACACTTTTTCCCAATAGTTAAAAATTATATTTGTTTGTACATTATCTCCTAATTACAATGTAATGTATATTTACAATGAATAGTGTTCCACGCATAATAAATATCATCAAACAAATCTTGTCCTATTATAAATAATTAGTATGAAAACAAATGAAACCAGAACCTCTTAGTTATAAGCCATATCAGGAATGAGTAAATAATATCTGGGATCATCATACATTTCTCTCTACAAAAATTTCAATTAGTCCTGGCAGCCATGGACTTAATTATTACTCTCAAATATTAGTTTTAACCTTTAAAAGAATGATTTAGCAATGCTCTAAGATTATGAAAGTAATGCCAAGCACTTTCCCTGGTACATTTGAATACTGGTCTCTTAGCAAAATATTCTCTAAATTTGTAAATTTTCACACACAAAAGACACCGACTAAACACCAAAATTCATAGTGAGCAATTATTATTTATTCAAGCCAAACAGTCACATATCACCAAAATATTATTTTACATGATCTCTGAAACCATTTCCTTTCAACACATCTATGAACAGGACAGGAAAAGTTCCCTGGTTCAGACTAAGGAAATACCTAAAAAACCTGCAGATGCTTGAGAATAGTTTATTATAATTTTCCTTTTTTACTTCTCTGCCTCCATTACCTTAATTTCATACTCACTAGTAGTTTGGCCTTTCTGTGAAGAAAGAGTTCATGCTAGGAATGTCAAACCATACGCAATCATCACTTCACTCAAAATATGTACCACTTCCAATTTTAGTGAAAACTTGGCTGGACGCAGTGGCTCACATCTATAACCCCAGCACCCTAGGAGGCCAAGGCTAAGGATCCCTTGAGCTCAGGAATTCAAGACCAGCCTGAGCAAGAGTGAGACCTGTCTCTACTAAAAACAGAAAAACTAGCCAGATGTGGTGGTGGCCACCTGTAGTCGCAGCTACTTGGGAGGCTGAGGCAGGAGGATCGCTTGAGCCCAAGAGTTTAAGGTTGCTGCGAGCTATGACACTACAGCACTCTACCTGGTGCGACAGAGTAAGGCTCTGTCTCAAAAAAACCCCAAACCTTTAAATATATTTCATCAAGTATTCCAGAAATAAAACACAATTTTTGCCCTAATATGTTTGCATATTATTAAAAATAAACAAAAAAGATGGTCATCAGTCCACTATTTCATAGCTGGCTCCTAATTAACCAAATGAGGTCCATCCCTACTTAAATGGACTGAGTTGGCAATGAGCTTCCCCTCCAGGCAAGCTAATCAATTACAATAACTTCCTGCACAGGGCTCTCGGGAAGGAACCTGGGGAAGCAGGCAGGCATGACCACAGGGCAGGTGAGGACTGCAGGGCACAGGGCCACCTTGGTGCCAACCAGCCCTGACACACTTTGCGCACTTTTTTCTGTCAGTGAGTTTGGCCTTCTCCTGACCCCAGAGTCACCTACGCCCACTATTCATAAATATTCAGAGACTGCCAATTTAATTTTAATATTAATTCAATGAAACATAACTTAAGGAGAGAATTAGCCAGCAGAAGTGAGTATCACATTATGAATCCCCAAGGTAAATAAAAGCGGTCTGGGGAAAACGCTTGCTGTTGTTCTCCTTCTACGTGGCAATTCTCTTTGCTCAGTGACAAGATGAATTTCACTGCCCACTCTTGACAGGAGATTGGGTTTTCTTACGCTTCACTGTACATCTCTGGTTCTGGGAAGAAAACCGGATTTTCTTGGTTTTCATTTTATATATAATTTATGGGAGGAAGTGGAACATTTTTGTGTTTTGCCTTACAGGATACTGAACAGTAACACCACCCAGCCCACACCCTAATACCCTTGGGTGACATTAGTGCTGCTGAACTTGAGCCAGGACGCACACCACATGGCCGCCTGCCAGGCCTTCTCCTACTGGCCCAGTGAGCATGCCTTGGGGCAAGGGTATTCAAATCTACAGAGCAGGGCACAGCTCCTCACCCCCCCCAATAAAACATTATTTTAATATTAAACTTGGCACAAATAGATTATTTAAGAGAACATAAACTTGGCATGAATCTTTACAAGAAAACGGATTACAAAGAAATGCTCCCTTTACGGAAGGACCTGAAAGTACACTGACACACATCCCCCTTCTCGTTTCCATCTCCATCTCATTGACAGTACTGCGCTCTGGTGGAAAATTCAGAAGAGCACAACTTTACTCCACTAGCGTGCATAAACCGCGGACTGACTCAGAAAATTTAACAGTTACCTTGATATTAAAAAAAGAAAGGGAGTAGGTGCAGTGGCTCATGCCTGTAATCCCAGCACGCGGGAGCCCAAAGCAGGTGGATCCCTTAGTGAGACCTCGTCTCTACTAAAAATCAAAAAACTAGCAGGGAATGGTGATGGGCAACCTGTGGTCCCAGCGTTGGGAGGCTGAGGCAGAAGTATGGCTTGAGCCCAGGAGTTTGAGATTGCTGTAAGCTATGACACTACAGCACTCTACAGAGGGTGACAAAGTAAAACTCTGTCTCAAATAAAAAAACAACCACACAAACCCCCACCTCTTAGCATGCTAGGAACAGAGGAAACGTCCTTAACCCAATGAAGGGTGTCTACAGAAATATCTATTTACATTGAAAGTACTCCCTGTAGGATTTAGAGCAAGACAAAGATGGTCATTATTACTACTTCAATTCAATACCGTACTGTGAGTCCAAGCTAGTGCTGTACAGGAGGAAAAAGAAATAAAAGGATTAATGAAAAGCAAGGAAGAACAAAAGTGTCATTATTTGTCAATGGTATCACAGTCTTCACATAAATAATCTAGGGAGACTTTTCCTACTAAACATATAGTTATAAAACTATTGCAAGACAATGTGACATTGATGAAGGGAACGAACAGCAGCACAAAAACACAAGCACCCAAAGATGATGTGAAAACACCTCACGCTGCTCAGTGAGGAGCCAGCCTTGCCACTCCACAAGCAGTGACACGTCAGACACACGGGGAAAACACAGTGGTCTCTTCCCACACCCCACACTCAAAACTCAAATTCTAGTGGTTTAAAGACCTGAACATAAAAGGCAAATTTCTACAGCTTGCAAAGATACCACAGTAGAATAATTTATGACCTCAGGATGCAGGAGATGGGTTTCCTGAATATGAAACAAAATGCTGGCAGAGTGGGGTGGCTCATGCCTGTAATCCCAGCACTCTGGGAGACAGAGGTGGGTGTATTGCCTATTCAGGAGTTGAATAGGTCTCCACTAAAAAAAAAACAGAAAAAAAACTAGCCTGGCATGGTGGTGGGCGCCTATCCCGGTTATTAGGAGGCTGAGGCAGGAGGATCACTTGAGCACAGGAGTTTGAGGTTGCTGTGAGCTGTAACGCCACAGCACTTTACCAGGGGCCACAAAGTGAGACTTTGTCTCCAAAAAAAGAAAGAAAGAAAGAAAGAAATCAACTGTCCACATTTGTATGGGTCTGTCTCTGATTTTTGATTATGTCTCATTGATCTATAGGTCTAGACCTCACAAATACCACACTTGATTGCTGTGATGGTTAATGTCAGGGGTCAACTTGGCTAAGACACAACACTAGTCTCAATATTTCTGGGAAGGAACTTTTTAATGAGATTAACTTCTAAAACAGTGGATTTTTTAGTCTGTTTGTTCAGGAGGTACAGAAACATGGCCACTGTGATGAGAGCGTACATTCTCGGGGACCTGTTGATACGTCTAGAGAAGCAGACGGGACCTGGTACGGTGCCTGCCGTGGTGCAGCCACTCAGAGATGGGCTGAATGAATGAACACGTGGATGAAGAAACCAGGGCACAGATCCAGCTTAGACACCTACTGGCCAGGTCACCGCAGATTATTTAACCTTCCTAAACCTCTTTATACAATGGAAATAGTCACATCTGCCTCTTAGAGTTGCCGCCAGGGACTAGACAATGTACCAAAGAATGAAGCACAAAACCAGGGTCGCGGGGAGCCCAGGAACCCCACGGCACTCACAGTGAGACCACAGCAGACTCGGAGTTTGCCTCCCTGAAGTTTAAGAATTTGCGCTGCAATGAAGGCCAAAAGGGAATCCTTTTGTTTAGCGTAAAAACCCAGACGTACAGAATTTTAACAATGTTTACATTATTCAGGAAGAGAGGGTTACAATGAACGAGGCCATAACCGCGTATATGTAACATTTCTAGGCAAAAGAAGAGCAGATGCTAAAGTGGAGGGAAAGGCCAGAGACGAAAATCAAGAAAGCCCTGTGCTGGCTGAGAGGACAGGAGGGGCTGTAAGGTGAACGCGGGAGTCACAGAACCACTCGTGTCACTCAGGAAAGCACCCACGGAAACTGAAGCTGAGCGACGGCTTGTTACACAGCAATAAATAACCAACATAAGAATATATACACAATTCCACCCTGTACCTAAGTCAAAATGCGACCCACAGAGATTTGGGGATAGCATTCTGCTGCCTTCTCCCAACTCCTTTGCCATCCTAATAAATAAAAATAAACTAGTGTATGCCTAGATGAGGCCATGGCAGACTTTGCAAATTACCATTTTTCTTCACTTTCACTCAACTAGCTTCAATGGAAAAGGAACCTATCCTTGGATCTGAAAATAAACATAACACAATATGTATGCTTTGGAAAGTTCCTAAGGAAACTCTGCTTCCACTTCATCTACCAGAGTGCCTCTGCTTTTCCTAAGAACCCCCTAGCTTTACTTGCCATGAAAATGACAACAGCTGAGCAGGAAGACCATCACCTATCTCCTGCCCAAGTCACATGGAGACACCTCGTGGGTATTTGAGGAGTCCCCTGTGAGCTGCTGGGCTGGGGGGGACCCGGGGAGCATCGCAACTGTAGTCTTCTCTGCCATCGTAGGACCCCAGAGGGCTAAACTTATGAAGAAGCTCCCAGGGGCAAGATCATACTTGAACATGCCATCCTGGAAGCCTCATGAAGACACCATCTCCCAGACAATCCATAACAACTGGTGCTCACCCAGTCCTGTCAACAGTGGACAAAAGTTACCCAAGTACCTGAACGAACAAGGTGCTGGTTCCTTAGTCACGCTGAAGATAAATAGGCTTGTGTCTCGGAATGTGGCATGTCACTGCTCCCTTCTAATCTGGAATTAGGATTCAGATTAGATGGGAATGAGGGCGAATTTTTCTAAGATGAACAAAATACCTGCAAGAATGGTGCAAACTCAGACAAGGGCCGTGCAGTTTTCTATGTCAATAGTAAATCAGTTCCTAAAAAGGCACACGAAGTTGAGTAGGGAAAGTTTTCAACAGGCTTACTATTGAGCAGGAAAAAACTACAGAATATTATGAAAATTTAGACCTCATATTAGATAATCTAATGCCAAACTAAATCTTTTTCATTTTCCTTCACAATTGAAGACAATCACACAAGCCTTTGCCTGAGCAAAGAATTCCTCAGATTTTGCACTTTCAAAAAAAATGTTAACACTCATTATAAAATGATAGCAACAGTTTACTTAAAACTGTATGATAATTACAAAAATAGTTCTTTATAGGCAACGATGGCTATAATACTAAGATAACAGATGCCAGGGAGCACCATGCTAGCTGGAAATGTTTGTCAGATAAATCGAATCGAGCACCTGAAAGCAGATTCGTGGTGCCCTTGAATTGTGAGGCACTTGAAAGTTCCCAGGTGCAGTGGCTCACACCTGTGATCCCAGCACTCTGGGAAGCTGAGGCAGGTGGATCCCTTGAGCTCAGGAGTTTGAGACCAGCCTGAGCCACAGCAAGACTCTGTCTCTACTAAAATAGAAAAACTAGGTGGGTGTAGTGGTGGGTGCCTGATGTCTCAGCTGCTTGGGAGGCTGAGGCAGGAGGATTGCTTGAGCCCAGGAGTTTGAGGTTGCTGTGAGCTATAATGCCACAGCACTCTACCGAGGGTGACAGAGTGAGGCTCTGTCTCAAACAAAAAAAAAAAAAGAAGAAGAAAGAAAGAAAATTGAACTAGTAAAAATGAGGAGGCATCTTCACCCCCTGGAAAAAGCCTTTTTGAGGTAAGCCTTTTAGGCCTCAGCCACCACCCACGGGAGGAAACCGGGAAGGAAGGGACACCCATGCACAGGAACTGCAGCCCAGGAGCCCCAGGGCACTTGGGACAATTTCTTTGGCCACACGTCCCATCAGTAAAATTTAGTGTGTTCCAGTCATTTCTTTGCCTTTTGTGGAGGAGCTGGGCCTACCAGAGTCTAAGTTCTGAATAAAGAATTCAGAAGTGAAAACTGATGAGTAAGTAAAAAATAACAATGAGATCACAAGGTATCAGAAGCTCTGATACAGTTAAAAAGCAGTGAGCAGCGATCAAGAGAATCACAGCTCTACACACCAGTAAGGATAATGAAAATAATTTAAGCAAATCATAAATTTGACCATTTCAGTTGTCAAAAAATGGAAAACAAAGCAGAAGGAAGGAATACATAAACACATAAGCAAAAAGCAGTGAATTAGAAGAACAGTAGTTAACAGCAATAAATCCAAGAGCTGATTACTTTAAGAAAAAGTACCCAAATAACTGAGCAATTAGGTAACCTAAACTAGAAAGAAAGGGAAAAAAAGAAAAAGCACAAATATATGAAGTAATAAATGCGAACAGGAAAACAAGCACAGATATAATAGAAAGAAACAACATTACAGGATCATCTGGTCTAATAAATTTGAAAACACTGTTTTTTTTTCCCCCAGGAAAATAAATATAAACACCAAACTGATCCCCAAAGACAGGGAAATCAGCCATATAGATTCCAAAACAGCTACCCAAGAGCAACTGCTTCCCAGAGAAAGTACGAGATCAAACAAGCCATAAATGAGAACTCCACCAAATTGTAGGGAACATACAATTAATTCCAATGATACTTGAACTGCTCCAGAACATGAAAAGAATGAAAGCTCCAAATTCTTCTTAGGGAGTCAGCTTAACATTGCAAACAAAATCTAATAAACAGAGCATCAAAACAAGAGGGAGAAAAAAAAGACACTAGACTCTTCTCACAAATATTAATGTAAAAATTCTAAATGAAATATTAACAAATAGACTCTAGCAATCTATTTTTTAAATGACCAAGGGGGCTTCATACCAAAACTCAAAATGAGGAAGTCTATGAATAAAATTCACCATATTAATAACTTGTGGGAAAAGGGCATGTGGGAAATTGAAAATGTATATCTAATAAATGTATATTTTATATATATCAAAAAATCCAGAGGCAAATGAATACTGATGTCTGTCAACACCAAGATTTAGGAAATGGTAATATGCTATTTTTACCTTCAGATTTAGAAATATGAGAAACCGTAGATATGTTTTAGGAACAACCTTTTACAACCTTCCTTCCCCAGAAACAATTATTATCCTGTCATTGGAGTAGAGCATTCCTGTTTTTACATCCTGACCACACACAGGTATATCCATAAATGCAATATATGTTGAGTCTGTGGCATTTTTTTAAAAATTAACCTAAGTGATACACTATGTATCACACCTCTGAAACTTGGCTTTGTTTCGCTAAACACTGTCCTCAAGATTTAGCTCTGTTGGCAGCACCTATGGCTCAAAGAGTAGGGTGCTGGCCCCATATACCGGAGGTGGCGGGTTCAAATCCAGCCCTGGCCAAAAACTGCAAAAAAAAAAGATTTAGCTCTGTTGATATGTGTAGAAAGATTCATTTATCTTAACTGCTGGTATAGCACTCTTACATATGTAAATCATAAAAATTATTCAATATAATCAATCCCCTACTGACAGACTTTTGTATTGTCACCAATTTTCTGCTTTTACAAAGCAGAAAGGCTCAATGAACTTGCTTGTAAACACAGGATTTACAAGGAGTCTTGAGCTTCCAGGGGCGCAGAGGTTTAAGCTGACATGCATTGGGCCAATGGCTCTCCTTAGTGGCACTGTCACTTCACACAGCCCTGGGTGGTTGGGGCAGGAGGATCCTTTTAGCTCAGGAGTTCAAGACCAGCCTGAGTAAGAGCAAGACCCTTTCTCTACTAAAAATAGAAAAATCAGCTTGGCGTTGTGGCCAGCGCATGGAGTCCCAGCTACTTAGGAGGCTGAGGCAGGATCACTTGAGCTCAGGAGTTTGAGGTTGCTGTGAGCTAGGTTGAGGCTATGGCATTTTAGCCCGGAGCAAGACAGAGACTCTGTCTCAAACATACATACATAGAACTGCCATCCTAAAATTATAACTGTTTTTAAAGCTGGTTATCTTTACAAAACATTTAAAATCCAATTTGCAATTTCAAAATTAAAAATAAGAATTTTGTCAAGCAAACAAACACTGTTTTTAACACCCAGGGTCATCTGCACAGTTAACACAGAGCAGCAAAAGTGAGGAGGCCTGACCCCCACCCAGGAAGGTCAGCAGCTCGGCGGTTCTTTCAGAATCCTGGAGAAGTTAGCATTTTCTTGCAAACCCTGTTAGAGACTCAGGGTTGTTCGCAAGAGGGAGCTGGGGAAGAGGTGAGAAGGCATGGGGAGACCAAATGAGTCCTGGACTCTGAGACAGAGAATTAATGATAGCATCACTCTTAATCCCTCAACCAGGCTGTTCCCAGACCCCACTGGCTTCCGAGTCCAGCTCGATTCCCGGTGCCCTTCTGGAGAGGAAATTCATAGAACATGTCAAGCTGAGCCCCTGGCAAGGCCAGGGCAGAGCTCCTGATTTCCTCTCAAACCAGCCAACTTCTGTCCTTTACTCCCACCACTCATTTTAGGCAAACTCTACCGGTTTACAAAGGGTATCATCCAAAAAAGTCACAAAAGGAATCAAGAAAGAAGTCTAAGCAATGGGGGAGGAGGGTGGGAGGGCATGAAGCAAATACCATCAGGACAAAAGGAATCTTGAAGAATGAGATACAGTGGAGTGTGGGGGGGGGAAGAGAAAGACAAAGGCTTTGAAAACAGTTAGGATACTTCAGATAAATCACAGCCTTTCTATGCAAACCTCCACACACAGCTTCTTTTGGCCCCCACCAGTAAACCGGTTCAGACAAGGGGCCAACAGGACCCAGGGCTCGGCAGCCGGGCTTCTCCAGCCCACTCCGGGCCCCCACCTCTTTCCTCATTTGAATAGTATTTTAGGAATGTTTCGTCAATGTGTCTGATGATTATTCATTTCTACTGCGTTCTTCCCTTGCCAAGAAAATTAGAAAATTACGGTCATAACCGTAAGGGTCAGTAACCATTATTTTACAGGTAAAACACACACTCACAACACTCATGTTGACTTTTTAAATGCTAAAAGGCAGGTATTTGTCCATATTTCTTTAAACAAAAAAAGTTAACTTTAACAAGATTGGCTCGTAGCAACACATGAAGAAAAGATTTTTCCCATGCAGAATCTAGGCATTTAGTTAAAATTCATAAACTTGGATCTCAAAACAAGTCAAAAGCAGAAACAGAAGAAAAGTAGATACCGGTACAGAATTGAAAACACCATACACTGTTCAACTGCTACAAAGCCTGTGACAAGGATGGAGAATGAACAAATTAAAAGGTTCCTCTTAAACCGCCTCTTCTACACTTCCAGGTATGTTTCACGACACACATAAACCAAACAAAAATACATCATGGAACCTCTGGGTGGCTATCATTTCCTGTGTATGAAGGCTCTTTACCTTCAATCTTAATCTAAGCAGTTTAAAGCAAACTATAACGTGGCAATTTGCGGAAATAAATTATTTCTCCCTCAAGATTTAGACTCAACTGCAAGACTTAAAGGTGAAAAAGATTCCCGATCAAGGTCTGTAATGTACACGTTTGTGACAATGGCTCACTCACTAGGTTTTAAATCCATGACAAGGCACTAAAACGCGAACTTGGGATTGGAAGAGCCGGGCTCCACTCTGTCCCTCCAGAAAGTCTCTATCCTTCATCTCCCCTCACCAGTCCTCAAAAGGGGCGGGCAGGGAGGGTGCAGAGGGCCTGAGCGAGTATTTGTGAGAAGTTCCACAGAAGCCTGGACAGGGAGGAGGCTGCGGTATGAGGTCAAAGGGTTTTAGAGCCAAAGAAAGCGATAAGGGAAATTCAGAACACATCAGAGCTCTGCCTCTAGAATTTATTAATAAAACACTGGCATAAGGCAGAAGTGACAGAATCAAAGTAGGCTTTATTTGACCAACTAATATGCATAAGACATTGCTTTTTGCATCCTATGAGGGGCCTAAACAAATCATATCATTTATGATTTAGCTAAATGGAGCCTAAAACCTAGTTTGGGAACATAAAATAGAAATTCTAAAAAAAATAACAGTTCAATTCAAGGAGTCAAAACACAATACACACTTAGTTTTAATACAGACGCAGCTCCCACATTTGTAAGAGGCCAAGGTGGGAGGACTGCCTGAAGCCAGAAGTTCAAGATCAGCCTGGGCAACACAGCAAGACCCCATCTCTACAAAATATAAAAATAAAAATTAGCTGGGCATGGGGATATGCCCCTATAGTTCCAGCTACTCAGGAGGCTGAGGTAGAAGGATCACTGGAGCCCAGGTGTTTGAGGCTGCAGAGAGCTATGATAGTGCCAGTGTACTCCAACCTGGGAGACAGAGCAAGACCCTGTCTCTTAAAAAACAAACAAACAGGGGGTGCCTGTGGCTCAGCAAGTAGGGCGCCGGCCCCATATACCGAAGGTGATGGGTTCAAACCCAGCCTCGGGCCAAACTGCAAAACAGAAAAATACCCAGGCGTTGTGACGGGCACCTGTAGTCCCAGCTACTCGGGAGGTTGAGGAAAGAGAATCGCCTAAGCCCAGGAGTTGGAGGTTGCTGTGAGCTGTGTGACGCCACAGCACTCTACTGAGGGCAATAAAGTGAGACAGAGTCTCACAAAACAAGTAAACAAGCTTGGCACTCGTAGCTCAGTGGGTACGGTGCCAGCAACATACACCAAGGCTGGTGAGTTCAAGCCTGGCCTGAGCCTGCTAAACAACAATGACAACTGCAACCAAAAGACAGCTGGACGTTGTAGCGGGCACCTGTAGTCCCAGCTACTTGGAAGGCTGGGGCAAAAGAATCACTTAAAACCAAGAGTTTGAGCTTGCTGTAAGCTGTAACAACACAGGACTCTACCGAGGGCGACATAGTGACACTCTGACTCAAAAAACAAAAAACAAGGCTCGGCGCCTGTGGCTCAACGGGCTAAGGCGCCAGCCACGTACACCTGAGCTGGCGGGTTCGAATCCAGCCCGGGCCCATCAAACAACAATGACGGCTGCAACCAAAAAATGGCCGGGCGTTTTGGTGGGCGCCTGTAGTCCCAGCTACTTGGGAGGCAGAGGCAGGAGACTCGCTTGAGCCCAGGAATTGGAGGTTGCTGTGAGCTGTGATGCCACAGCACTCTATCCAGAGTGACAGCTTGAGGCCGTGTCTCAAAAAAAAAACAAAAAACAAAAAACAAAAAAAGCAAAAACCAGATGCTAGAAACAAGTACCATACATAAAAACTAAAGCATTGGAGGCTCGGCGCCTGTAGCACAGTGGTTAAGGTGCCAGCCACATACACCAAGGGTGGTGGGTTTAAACCCAGCCCGAGCCAGCTTAACAACAATGACAACTGTAACAAAAAATAGCTGGGCGCAGTGGCTACTTGGGAGGATGAGGCAAGAGAATCATTTAACCCTAAGAGTTTGAGGTTGCTGTGAACTGTGACGCCACAGCACTCTAGCAAGGGTGACATAATAAGACTCGTCTCAACAACAATAACAAAAAAAATGAACTAGAGCATTGGAGAATGGGGGCAGTGGTTCTGCCTGCCAGTGACTAGGCAGCTAAGGCAAGAGGAAAGCTTGAGGCCAGGAGTTCAAGACCAGCCTGGGCAACACAATGAGACTTCATCTCTAAAAACGCTGAAAAATAAAAGAAAAATAAAGAATTAAGGTTAGGGTGCTGGAAGATAATATGTAACTAAGTTGTTTAGGGAAGCTTCAAGTGATGAAACTTCAGCTAAATCCTGAAGGGAGCTCTGACTGCCAACCTCAGAGAGGAGGTCGAAGGCCCAAAGGAGCAGCAGTGAGAGGCGGAACGTAGTGAAATGCATAACTTTGAAGCCAGAAGGACATTACCGACTTTTGCTCTTCTGCTACCACGTAACAATTTTGTGCCTTAACCGCATAGGCCTCGGTTTCCTAAAAATAGGGACAATATCACCCCACCTGTCAAAGGTTTCGTTTATTCAATAAGTAGTTACCGAGAGCTTGCATAGCGCCGAACAACGGGATCCCACCCTGTGAAGCTTGAGATAATCTGTGAACGGCTCCATACATGATACTCATCATCACTGTCCTCTTGTCATCATCTTTAGCACAGTGGTAGCAAGTATAAGATGTTCCGGTGAAAATAAATAAATCGTCTTTGCTGGAAGAAGATTTCAGAAAAATGTTGAAGCTCAGTCCTGGGATCTTGGGCCATTTCCTCTCCCCCTCTTTCTAGAAATCGCACCCCATTCCAACATCTCTAAATACCATCTATGTATAGCCAAACTATCTCTAGCTCTGAGCTAGCTCCTCAGCTCCAGACCCTGCATCAGCTATCTACTAGATCGCTCCATCTGCATGTCTTAGGAGACATTGCACACCTATGAATCTGAGAACTCTGATTAACAATCCAGGTAGGTGCCGCCCAACCACACTCCTCCCTTGGTCTTACCCCACCAATCCATAAATCAGCAAATTTTTGATTCTCTCTCGTCTTCATGCCTCATGTATCCAAATCACGAGGAGGTTCTTTCATTTTTATCTAAAAATTATATGCCAAATCCATTTTCTGCTCCCCACTGCCAAAGCCATCATTCTAGACCCATCTCTGATTATTTCCTACCTAGACCATCTCACTGCAGAAGCATCTACAATTTCTTCTCCATGGAGCAATGGTCTCTTATAAAACTGAATTATGGGTTCGGCACCCATAGCACAGTGGTTACAGCGCCAGCCACATACACTGAGAAAGCTGGGTTCAAACCCGGTACAGGCCAGCTAAACAACAATGACAACGGCAACAAAAAATAGCCAGGTGTTGTGGCGGGCACCTGCAATCCCACCTACCTGGGAGGCTGAGGCAAGAGAATCACTTAAGCCCAAGAGTTGGAGGTTGCTGTGAGCTGTGATGCCACGGCAGTCTACCAAGGGCGACATAGTGAGACTCTATCTCAAAAAAAAAAGAAAAAGAATTATGAACACGACTATAAAAGGAACTTTACCTCACAAGTTTAAAGAGTGTAACCTAATTCTTTGCACCCTCAATGAACCTAAAACAAAAAAAAATTATGAGCACATGCATACACAGTTACCTAAATTCAACTTAAATCTAATAGCTCCCCAACACCATTACAGTTTTGAGTGTCTCCAAAGCCTACACGACTGACCCCTTCTACCCCTCTGGTCGTCTCACGAGGCCTCCCTCTCTCTGTCTTTCTGTCACAATCTCGCCAGCCACCGTACAGCTCCTTGAACCAAACGTAACTTTCTGTTTGAACTTTACTGTGGGACGGTGAACAATGTAACCTAAAAATGTGTACCCTCATATTAAGTTTAATAAATAAATAATGTTTTTGGACAAAAAAACAAAAAGAACTTTCTGTGCGGATGGAAATGTTCTGTATCTGCACATGTGGCTACTAAGAACTTAAGCTAGGGGCTCAGCGCCTGTGGCTCAACGGCCTAAGGCGCCAGCCACGTACACCTAAGCTGGTGGGTTCGAATCCAGCCCGGGCCCGCCAAACAATGACGGCTGAAACCAAAAAATGGCCAGGTGTTATGGCGGGTGCCTGTGGTCCCAGCTACTTGGGAGGCAGAGGCAGGAGACTTGCTTGAGCCCAGGAGTTGGAGGTTGCTGTGTGCTGTGATGCCACAGCACTCTATCCAGGGTGACAGCTTGAGGCTCTGTCTCAAAAAAAAAAAAGAAAATCTTCTAGCATAAAATTAATCATTTTAAAGTGAACAGTTCCACGGCCCGAGTATATTGACTATGTTGTGCCAT
>CAUYON010045608.1:0-10600 GCA_963573935.1 Arctocebus calabarensis
CAGAGAGAGAAAGAATGAGGGAGGGGTGGGGAAAGGAAGAGCAGAGAGAGGCAAGGAGTAAGGGGGGTGGGGTCTTGGGGTCTTGTGTGTGCCACACCTTTTGGGGGCAAAACACGATTGTGAGAGGGTCTTTTCCTAACAAATGCAACCAGTGTAACATGGTTTCTTGTACCCTCAATGAATCCCCAACAATAAAAAAAAAACAATAATAATAGTTGGAGATAGTTTAATAATATAGTTAATATCCTAGACAATAAGAGAAGATGATGACTATTTGTGCTCTCCTGTCTTGTATTGTTCAGAAAAATAGATATAGTTATTAATATTAGACTTTATTAAGTCACATTTATCTGTAAGCATTTAAGAGATTACATATTGATTTAATTTTTAATCCTTTTTATTATTTTAGATTAATGTGAGGGTACAAACAATTAGGTTACAATATTTGCATTTATTAGGTAGAATCCCTGTTGATTTAATTTTTTAAAGAAATTACAAGAAAAATGTATGACTTCTAAATGAGTAGAAGGTAGAAACAAAATTTTTAAAAAATTGATCCATAAGAAGAACCTTAGGCCAGATGCAGCGGCTTGCACCTGTAATCCTAGCACTTTGAGAGGCCAAAGTGGGAGGATCACTTGAGCCCAGGAGTTCAAGATCAGCCTCAGTAGCATAGCAAAGACCCCATCTCTATCAAAAAAAAAAAAAGTTTTAAATTAGCCAAGCATGGTGTGCATGCCCACCGGTAGTGCCAGCTACGCGGGAGGCTAGGTAGGAGGATCAATAGAGCCCAGGAGTTTGAGGTTTCTGTGAGCTATGATCATGCCACTGCACTCTAGCCTGAGTAATAAGCTTAAGACCTTGTTTCAAAAAGAAAAAAGAGAAAGGAAGTGCTGACACATGACTACAACCTGAATGAACCTTGAAAACACCAAGCTAAAGTGAAAGAAGCCAGACGCAAAAGACCACATACTTTATGATTCCATTTATGAAATGTCCAGAATCACAAATTCATAGAGATAGAAGGTATAAAGAGCTGCCAGAGGTTGGGCAAAACAGAGAATTGGAAGTAATGGCTAATGTGCATGGAGTTTCTTTATGGAATGATGCGAGTGTTCTGAAATTAGACTGATGATGGTTGCACAAGTCTGCACATATAACAAAAACCATTGAATTTTACACTTTAAAAGTAGGAATTTTGTAGTATAATTTGAAGTCTGGTAATGTGATGCCTCCAGATTTTTTATTTTTGCTCAAGATTACACTGGCTTTGGACTCTTTTTTCATTTCAAATGAAGCATAGAATTATTTTCTAGATCTGTGAAATATGAGGTTGGTATTTTGATGTGGATTGCATTGAATCTATAAATTACTTTGAGAAGTAAGGTGTAATTAAGGAAGTAAGGTGTAAGTAAAGATGTAATTCATAAGTATGAGATGCTTTTCCATTTCTTTGTGTTATCTGCAATTTCCTACATCAGTGTTTTGTAGTTCTTCTTATAGAGATCTTTCAACTCCTTTGTTAAGTATAATCCTAAGTATTTCATTATCTTTGTAGCTATAGTAAGCAAAACAGCACAGATAGACCAATGAAACAGAATAGAGAACCCAGATATAAAAATATCTATCTCCGGGCGGCTCCTGTGGCTCAGCGAGTAGGGCGCCGGCCCCATATACCGAAGGTGGCAGGTTCAAGCCCAGCCTCGGCTGAACTGCAAAACAGAAAAATAGCCGGGCGCTGTGGCGGGCACCTGTAGTCCCAGCTGCTCGGGAGGCTGAGGCAAGAGAATCGCTTAAGCCCAAGAGCTGGAGGTTGCTGTGAGCAGTGTGACGCCACGGCACTCTACCCAGGGCGATAGGGTGAGACTCTGTCTCTACAAAAAAAAAATATATATCTATCTCCAACCAACTGATCTTCAACAAAGCAGACAACAACATACACTGGGGAGAGGAAGCCCTATTCAATAAATGGTACCAGGAAAACTTGATAGCCACATGCAGAAGAATGAAACAGGGCTTCCATCTCTCACCATATACAAAAATTAACTTAAGATGGATTAAGAACTTAAATTTAACACAGGAAACCATAAAAATTCTAGACAAAAATATAGGAAAAACTCTTCTAAACATCAGCTAAAGCAAAGAATTTATAAGTAATAATCTAAAGACAAAAACAGCAACAACAAAAATAAATAAATGGTACTAATTAAATTAAAAAGCTTCTGCACAGCAAAGGAAATAATCAACAGAGTAAATAGCCAACCTATAGAATGGGAGAAAATACTCACAAAGCGCATATCCAATAAAGGACTAATATCCAGAGTCTACAAAGAACTCAAACAAATCAGCAAGAAAAAAATAAATAACTCCATCAAAAAGTGGTCAAAAGACATGAACAGAGTATTTTTGAAAGAAGATAGGCAAATAGCCAACAAATGTATGAAAAAATGCTCGACATCATAAATCATCAGGGAAGTATTAATTAAAACGTCAATGCAAAAACACAATGGCCATTATTAAAAAGTCAAAAATCAACACATGCTGGCAAGGATACAAAGAGAAATGAAAGCTTATACATTGTTAGTGAGATTGAAAATTAGTACAACCTCTACAGAAAACAGAGTTTGGAGAGTTCTCAAAGGAATAAATATTGGCCTACCATTCAACCCAGCAATCCCACTACTGGCTATATACCCATAGGAAAATAAATTATTTTATTAAAAAGACATCTACATTTGAATGTTCATTGCAACACAATTCACAATTACACTGATTTGGAATCAACCTATATGCCCATCCAATTCAAGAGTGGATTAGGAAAATGTGGTGTGCATTTATACTATGGAGTACTACTCAGCCATGAAAAGGAATGAAATAATGTCTTATTCAGAAATTTGGGTGGAACTGGAGACCATTATTCTAAGTGGCAGTGGCATCATCATAGCTCATTATAAACTCGAACTTAGAATTTCTTAGAATAATGGTCTCCAATTCCACCCAAGATTCTGTACAAGACATTATTTCATTCCTTTTCAAGGCTGAATAGTACTCCATAATATAAATACATACCACATTATTTCATTACTCCAATATCTCAGGAATGAAAACAAAAACACATGTACTCTCTAATAATTGGGAGCTAATCAATGGACATACATGGGCACAAAGAGAGTTCAGGAGTTTGAGACCAACTATTCACTATTTTCATCACTATTTTTATTCAATACATCCTGGAGGTACTTTTTAGTACAATAAAACAAAGAAAAGAAATGAAAGAAAAGATTGCCAATTTTGCAACAAACTATTGGCACTAATAAGAGATTTCAGAAACCCTGCTGGATAGCATATCAACATGCAAAATTTAATGAAACAGCAATAATAAATCAGAAAATGTATGTATTTTTAAAATATCACTCACAATAGCAAAACTGTTAGTGGGAATGTAAATTAGTACAACCTCTATGGAAAAGAGTATGGAGACTCCATAAAGAACTCAAGTACACCTACCATTTGATGAAAGACGTTGTCACCAATAAAATAGATAAACCCTTTGCTAACCTAACTAGAGATAAAAGAGTAAAATCTCTAATGTCATCACTCAGAAATGACAGAGGCGAGAAAATAACAGATTCCTCAGAAATTCAAAAAACCCTTAATGAATATTACCAAAAAAAACTCTATTCTCAGAAATATGAAAATATGAAGGAAATAGACCAATACATGAAAACACGCCACCTTCCTAGACTTAGCCAGAAAGAAGTAAAAATGTTGAACAGGCCTATATCAATTTCTGAAATAGCATCAACTATACGAAATCTCCCAAAAAAGAAAAGTCTGGGACAGGATGGCTTCACATCAGAATTCTACCAAATCTTTAAAGAGGAGCTAGAACCTATATTACTTAACCTTTTCCAAAATATAGAAAAAGAAGGAATATTTCTCAACACATCCTATGAAGCAAACATCATCCTGATCCCCAAACCAGGAAAAAAAACAACAAAAAATAAAATCATAGACCAATATCTCTAATGAATATTGATGCAAAAATATTCAATAAGATCCTAGCAAACAAATCCAAATTATACACCATGACCAAACAGGTTTTATCCCAGGGTCTCAAGGCTGGTTTAATATGTGTAAATCTATAAATAGAATACATCACATAAACAAATTAAAAAACAAAGACCATATGACTCTCTCAATTGATGCAGAAAAAGCTTTTGATAATATCCAGCATCTTTTCATGATCAGAAGACTTAAGAAAATAGGTATAGAAGGGAAATTTCTTAAACTGATAGAGGCCATCTACAGCAAACCCATAGCCAATATTATATTGAATTGAGTAAAATTGAAAAAAATTCTACTCAGATCAGGAACCAGGCAAGGTTGCCCACTGTCTCCACTGCTTTTTAACATTGTAATGGAAGTCTTAGCCATTGCAATCAGGCAAGAGAAGATGATCAAGGGTATCCATATAGGGTCAGAGGAGATCAAACTTTCAATCTTCTCAGATGATACAATTGTACACCTAGAAAACCCCAGGGACTCAACTACAAAACTCTTAGAAGTGATCGAGGAATACAGCGTCTCAGGATACAAAATTGATATTCACAAATCAGTAGCATTTATATATACCAACAATAGTCAAGCTGAAAAAACAGTCAAAGACTATTCCTTTTACAATAGTGCAAAAGAAGATGAGTTTCAGAACTATGAAACTCTGAGAAAAGAAATAGTTGAAGACGTTAACAAATGGAAAAACATACCATGCTCATGGCTGGGAAGAATCAACATTGTTAAAATGGCCATACTACCCAAAGCAATCTACAGATTCAATGCAATCCCTATTAAAGCACCTCTGTCATACTTTAAGGATCTGGAAAAATTAGCACTTCATTTTATATGGAAATAGAAAAAACCTTGAATAGTGAAGACATTACTCAGAAATAAAAACAAATCAGGAGGAATCATGCTACCAGAATTCAGACTATACTATAAATCTATAGTGATCAAAACAGCATGGTAATGGCTCAAAAATAGAGAGGTAGATGTATGAAACAGAACTGAGAACCAAGAGATGAACCCAGACACTTATCGTCATTTGATCTTTGATAAGCCTATCAAAAATATAAATTGGGGGAAAGATTCCCTACTTAACAAATGGTGCTGGGCGAATTGGCTGGCAACTTGTAGAAGACTGAAACTGGACCCACACCTTCCACCTCTAACAAAAATTGATTCTCATTGGATAAAAGACTTAAACTTAAGACATGAAACTATAGTGATTCTTGGAGAGATTGCAGGAGAAACACTTGAAGAAATTGGTCTGGGAGAATAATTTATGAGGAGGACCCCCCTGGCTAATTGAAGCAATACCAAAAATACATTACTGGGATCTGATCAAACTAAAAATATTCTGAACAGCCAAGAACACAGTAAGTAAAGCAAGCAGACAGCCCTCAGAATGGGAGAGGATATTTGCAGGTTATGTTTCTGACAAAGGTCTGATAAGCAGAATCCACAGAGAACTCAAACTTATTAATAAGAAAAGAACAAGTGACCCTATTTACTTGTGGGAAAGAGACTTGAACAGAAGCTTCTATGAAGAAGACAGGCACATGGTCTACAGACACATGAACAAATGCTCATCATCTTTAATCATCAGAGAAATGCAAATCAAAACCACTTTGAGATTTCATCTAACTCCAGTAAGATTAGCCCACACAACAAAATCCCAAACTACAGATGTTGGCGTGGATGTGGAGAAAAGGGAACACTTCTGCACTGCTGGTGGGAATGCAAGTTAATATGTTCCTTTTGGAAAAAGTTGGAGAGCACTCAGGGATCTAAAAGTAGACCTGCTGTTTGATCCTGCAATTCCTCTACTAGGTGTATATCCAAAAGACCAAAAATCACTTTTCAACAAAAATATTTGCACCAAATTATTCATTTCATCTCAATTCATAATTGCCAAGTCATGGAAGAAGCCCAAATACTCATGAACCCATGAATGGATTAAGAAAGGCTACTATGTAGCCTTTAAAAAAGATGGAGACTTTACCTCTTTTATATTTACATGGATGGAGCTGGAACATATTCTTCTTAGTAAAATATCTCAAGAATGGAAGAAAAAGTATCCAATGTAGTCAGTACATTTATGAAATCAATTTATAATTACTCACACTTTCTTATGAAAGTAGATCACAGCGATAGCCCAGGATGAAGTAGAGAAGTAGAGGGGGCTGGGAAAGGAGGGGGGAGGTTTGATAGAGGGAGGGTAAATGAGGGAGACCACGCCTATGGAGCATATTACAAGGGTATAAGTCAAATCTATCAAGAATAGAACATCAATGTCTTAACACAATAATTAAGTAAAGGAAGTGAAAACTATGTTGATTAGTTTAATGTAAGCACTCCAAATTGTATAAAAAATCAACACATTATATCCCACAAATGCATAAATGTATTCATGATCTATGTGTATATGACTTAAAAGGACTACCTCTTTCATGTTTACATGGATGGAGCTGGAACATATTCTTTTTTGCAAAGTATCTCAAGAATGGAAGAAAAAGTATCCAATGTACTCAGCCCTATTATGAAACCAAGAATATGGGGAAAGTGGATAGGGTGGGGAGGGGAACGGGAGGATGGGTGGAGGGAGGGTAATTGGTGGGACCACACCTACGATGTATCTTGCAAGGTTACATGTGAAATTTACTAAATGTAGAATATAAATGTCTTAACACAATAACTAAGAAAATACCATGAAGGCTATGTTAACCAGTTTGATGAAAATATTTCAAATTGTATATAAAACCAATACATTGTATCCCATGGTTGCATTAATGTACACAGCTATGATTTAATTAAAAAAAAACAAAGAATTTAATATGTCAAAAAGACACATGCACTTGTATGTTTATCATAGCAGAATTCACAATTACAAAGATATGGAATCGACACACATGCCCATCAACTGATGAAAGGATAAAGAAAATGTGATACACACACAAACACAATGGAGTACTACTCAGCCATATAAAGAAATGAGGTATCGTTGTAGCAACTTGGATGAAACTGGAGACCATTATCCTAAGTGAAGCATCCCAGGATGTACAGAAAAACGAATACCACATGTACTTACTTATAAGTATATACATATACATGATCACACAGAGTAATATAGGGAACTTGGGAGACTTGGAAAGGTGATGAGTTGGCGGAGGGAGATAGATCAATAACTACCTATCAGGTTCAATGTATACTATTTGGGCAACAGGTACACTGAAAGTCTTAACTTTTCCACTATACAATTCATCCATGTAACATAAAAACCACTTGTACTCCCCAAATCTATAGAAAAATTTTAATGAAGAAAACAAA
Source organism: Arctocebus calabarensis (assembly GCA_963573935.1). Taxonomy (NCBI): domain Eukaryota; kingdom Metazoa; phylum Chordata; class Mammalia; order Primates; family Lorisidae; genus Arctocebus; species Arctocebus calabarensis. The sequence continues at coordinate 7,387 of CAUYON010045608.1, forward strand.
AACTTGCTGCCACAAGATTGCTAATAGAAGGCACCCCCATCTCACAAATTCTTTTGTAATAGTCACTTGGATTTTACATATGATAAGAATGATAATTTTAGAAACAACCCTTCCTTCCAAATTTAAGTAATATCTAATCTAACCTAATAATTTTTCTGAAAATACTTATGGACATTTTAATATGTTAAAAACTCAATGTCTTCCTTTGCTCTTAGAAAATCTGACACCTTCATCTTGACCCACAAGTGTTCTGTGAACAGCCTGTGCATGCTTCACCTGCCTCAATCATCCCACTCCCCACTTGTTCTCCATGTTCTAGTCACTGTCACCCTTTCCAGAAAGGGCCATCCCCTCTTCACCTCAGGGTTTTCTACATCTAAGTATAAGCAATGTATATAACTTCCAACTCCACTAAAATTACTATTCATCACGAATGTTTGAACAGAGGTGGGAGTTTTCTGTAGAGTAAGAAGAGGAAAGAAAAGCATATTAAGTACCTTCATGCTGTGGTATTGAATATTGTTTCTTTGTTCTTGACTTTGAAATTGATAAAATGTACTTTTTTTTTTTTTGAGACAGAGCCTCAAGCTGTCACCCTGGAGAGAGTGCCATGCCATCACAGCTCACAGCTCCTGGGCGCAAGCGAGTCTCCTGCCTCTGCCTCCCAAGTAGCTGGGACCACAGGCACCCACCACAATGCCCGGCCATTTTTTGGTTGCAACCGTCATTGTTGTTTGACGGGCCCAGGCTGGATTCGAACCTGCCAGCTCAGGTGTACGTGGCTGGCACCTTAGCCCGTTGAGCCACAGGCGCCAAGCCGATAAAATGTACTTTTAAAAATAAATAATGTGTGTAGTTTAAAAAAGCTCTGTAAATCACTGAATTGCACACTTTAAAAAGTGAATTTTATGACAGTTAAGTTGTACCTTAATAAAGCTGTTTTTAAAAGTATGAAAAATAAAATGAAAGGTTATATTGTATGACTCTATTAATGTAAAAAAAAGTTTATATGAACAATAAAAACTTTACATTTTAAGTTAGACATGTTGATTATTTACTTTCATTTCATGAAGTCAAATAGTGTTTTCATCTTACTGGATCACTATTTGCACCATCTAACATAATTTTCTAGAACATATTGTCACTTCCAAATAGTAGCAGAAAATACACCAGTTTTTAAATGCTTACATAGTACTTTCTCTAGAAAAACTGTTCTCAGGAAAGAAATACTTATAGGAATAACATGCACAACAGTCCATTTTTCCCCATTAATCGATAGTTTAACATGGTGATTAAAAGTATAAGCTCTAGAATTTCTCAGTTAACATTTATTGAAGACTTATTATGCACCAAGCCAAGTAATTTTCACAATAATCCTTTGGGATAAATATTGTTATTTAGCTTCATTTTTTTTGTTAGCTTCATTTTTGGATGAGAAAACAAGGCTCAGAGAACTTGAGTAATTAACAGTTAGTAAGGATCTGATGGCAAATCCCAAGTGTCTCTACTTTAGCAGCCCCTATCCAGGGACATGTTATAAAGAATCTGGTGGACAGTGTTTGTCCAGCACTGTCCTTATCAGTGCTGTCGTTACAAAACCTATGCTTTGAGTTTATTTATCCAATTACTACAGGTAATTTTTAACACTTTGGGTTCCAGAGATTTAAATTGTATTTGCCAGAGTTCTTCACATTTTATTTTTTATTGATATATAATATTTGCATGTATATATGGGTACATTTGATGTTTGTTACATGGATAGAATGTGTAATGACCAAGTCAGGGTATTTAGGGTACCCATCACCAATTATCACATCCATGTATTGGGAGCATTTCATGTCTTCTAGCTATTTTGAAACATACAATATGTTGTTAACTATCGTTACAGAGTCTGCTATCAAAAATTGGAACTTATTCTATCTCATTGTATGTTTACACCAATTAACCAACCTGTCTTCATCACCCCACCATTCACATACCCTTACCAGCCACTAGTATCCATCATTCTACCCTCTACCTCCAAAAGATCAACATTTTTTAGCTCCCACATATGAATGAAAACGTGGTATTTGTCTTTTTGTACTTGATTGTTTGTACTTAACATGACCTGCACATGTTGTTGCAAATATTATATCATTATTTTATGACCAAGTAATATTCCATTCTGTATATTTACCACATTTTATTTATCCATTAACTCATGGACAGACATTTAGATTGATTCCATATCCTTGCTACTGTGAATAATACTGCAAAAAACATGAGGGTGCAGCTATTCCTCTGGTATACCGATTTCCTTTCCTTTGGATAAATATCCAGTAGTGGGATTGCTCCATCATATGGTCGTTCTATTTTGTTAGCCTTTTGAGAAATATCTACAATATCATCTTTTTAAATTTCAGATTAATATGAGGGTACAAATTATTAGGTTACATAATTTACACATGCATGGTTAAAGTCTGAGTTGTAGCTGTGTCCTACATCCAGGGAATGTGCCAGATAGCTATGCATTGTACCTGTTGGGTGGGAATCTACTGAACCCCTTCCCTCCCTTAATTCAATGTAATTTTTTCTCTCCTGTGGGTCTGTGATTGTTAATCTCCTAGTTTCAAACTGGTACTCAGTACATGTCATGCTTATTTTTCCAATCTTGTGATAATTTACTTAGGAGAATGTTCTCCAAATACACCTAACTAAGATGGTATCTCATTGTAGTTTTGATTGGCATTTCCCTGATGATTAGGAATGTTGAGCATTGTTTCATGTGCCTGTTGGCCATTTGTGCATCTTCTTTTGAGAAATGTCTATTCACTTCCTTTGACCACTTCTTTTTTTTTTTTAATTTTTATTAAATCATAATTGTGTACATTGGTGCAATCATGGGGCACAATGTGCTGACTTTATATACAATCTTAAATACTTTCATTGAACTATTTAACATAGCCTTCATGGCCTTTTAATCACTATATGAAGACATTTATATTCTACATTTAGTAATTTTCACTTGTACCCTTGTAAGATGCACCATAAGTGTGATCATACCAATCACCCTCCCTCCACCCATCCTCCTCCCCCTCCCTTGCCCCTTTCTCCATTTCTTGTGCTATAACTGGGTTTTAGCCTTCATATGAAAGCTATAGATTAGCTTCATAGTAGGGCTGAGTACATTGGATACTTTTTCTTCCATTCTTGAGATACTTTGCTAAGAAGAATG
>CAUYON010045612.1:158-11155 GCA_963573935.1 Arctocebus calabarensis
TCTGGGGCAGAGAGAAACTCTCCGAGGCCTCCCCCTAGAGCCGTCGGCTGGGGGCAGCACCTCGCTGGGGTCTATCTTGCTGAGGGCCTCTAAATGAAGTAAACTGAGTCACAGAGATAGAAAGATAGACCCCAGCGAGGTGCTGCCCCCCGCCGACGGCTCTAGGGGGAGGCCTCGGAGAGTTTCTCTCTGCCCCAGACTCCTCGGGCATGGATTCAGAGACACGGGTTCCTAAATTCTCTAATTCGGTAAGCTGTCTGTTTGCTTCTGTTTTTTTTATGCTAATAAGTTTGTCTTTTGTGCCGGTAAGGCACCAGGTTCTTTGCTGTGCCAGTGGGCACCAAGTTGTTTTCTGTGCCGGTGGGGCACCAGGTTGTTTTCTGTGCCAGGGGGGCACCAGTCTGTCTCCTTCTCATGTTTAAAGAAGTTAAGCCTTTCCGCATATTGTTTGTCTTATTATTAGTTTGTTTACTAGAAGCTCTAAAAGTCTGGTTTATGGAATGTCTGTGTGAATGAGTTGAGTACAGCTGTATTCCCGACCGACTGTTCAATTCCACCTGTCTGTTCTGAATACTTTCAAGTTGTTCCCTTTTAAATAGCTCTTATTTCTCATGTTAGTAAGGTTATGTGCAACTTGCCAGTCAAATCTATGTTTGACCTGTTTATCACGGTTATGTTTAATTTGTAGATTTCAGTATTTTGCCCAATGTCCTTGTGTGGACTGGACAAGGCCCCGGCCCCTAGAGCCTGAACATTTCTTTGAGGGGATGACCGATCAAATTTTCCAAGGAACACTTTCAGATTTCGACCCAGATGAAGTTGCAGTATATTCCTTCCTTCTTTATTTCTTAGTTTGTTAACTTACCTAAAACTATCTAAATGTGTCAATTTGTTTTGCGCTTAGGTTGTCGCTTTCGATATTTTCTTCGCTGCGTCTCTGAAGCCGAGGGGGAACCTTGTTGCTCAGCCCCAGGACACATAATAAACTGGATCTGGGACCAGGTGTGCCAAGGAGCCCTTCCGTACTTTAAGCGCGCCGAAATTACTGTGTTCACTTTCATTTTAACTCAGTTAGAATGGGGCAGACTCCATCCGCCCAACGTCCAGCCCCTTTAGAGTGCCTTTTAAATAACTTTTCTGATTTCAGGCGCCGTGCTAAGAACTATGGTGAGAAAGTGAAACCAGGCACTCTACGCACCCTGCGCCAGCTGGAGTGGCCAACCACAGATTGGCCCTCTACTGGGTCTCTTAACCTCCCCCTTCTCTCTAGAGTCCGGACTGTCATTTATGGCCGCCCGGGACACCCAGACCAGATTCCTTACATCGACGTGTGGATTGACATTGCTTCTGAAGGCCCAGATTACGTTCAAAGGTGCACTGGCCACATGACCCCCTCTCATGTTCTTTTTACTTCTCTGCCAGAGTCCCGGACAAGCCACTCTACAACTCAGAATCCTCATTCAGGAAACCACAAAACCAATACCCCCGTGTTGCCTCCTCCTACTGAGGAGCCTATTTTAGAGCCTTCCCTCCAACCCCATCTTGTCCACCCACCACCGTATAACCCTCCCAGCTGTACAAGCACCTTTGGCACCCCCGGTGCCTCAGGCCCAGGGAGGGGTGGGAGAACCCCCACCAGGCCCATCCCAAACTAGGGGAGGGACCCCAAAGCAGACATTAAGCCCTGACTCCACCCCTTCTCAGAACCCCATGGGAGCAGGAGCGGGGGGCTCCTGCAGTGGCTCCTGTTCTGCCTTTATGTCAGTTAGCCCCTAACCCAGCATCAGGTGATCAACCTTTCATGGTATATGTCCCTTGTTCCGCAAGTGATTTGTACAATTGGAAAACCCAGAACCCCCGCTTCTCAGAGAAACCGCAAGGACTAATTATCCTCCTTGAAACAATCTTTTTCTTTTCTTTTCTTTTTTTTGAGACAGAGCCTCAAGCTGTCACCCTGGATAGAGTGCTGTGGCATCACGGCTCATAGCAACCTCCAATTCCTGGGCTCAAGCGAGTCTCCTGCCTCTGCCTCCCAAGTAGCTGGGACCATAGGCGCCCACCACAACGCCCGACCCTTTTTTGGTTGCAGCCATCATTATTGTTTGGCGGGCCGGGGCTGGATTCGAACCTGCCAGCTCAGGTGTACGTGGCTGGTGCCTTAGCCCGCTGAGCCGCAGGTGCCGAGCTGAAAAATCTTTTTCACCCATCGACCCACTTGGGATGATTGTCAACAACTTCTTCAGGTTTTGTTTACAGCTGAAGAACGTGAACATATCCTAAGGGAATCCAGGAAGGCTGTCCTAGGACCAAATGGACAACCTAGCACCAACCCTGTCCTATTAGAAGCCCGCTTCCTGAGCACCCGACCCCAGTGGGACCCCAACACGGATGAAGGTAAGGAGGCAATACACTGGTACCACCAGCTTCTAATACAGGGCCTTAAAACAGCTGCCAAAAAGCCTACCAATTTATCTAAAGTAAGTGAAGTAACTCAGGGGGCCACAGAAAACCCAGCAGCTTTCCTAGAAAGATTAATGGAAACTTATAGGACTTATACTCCAATAGACCCTGAAGCCCCAGAAAATAGACGGGCTATCGATATAGCTTTTGTTGCCCAGTCGGCCCCTGACATTAAAAGAAAATTGCCCAAACTTGAAGGGTTTGAAGGGAAAGTCCTCAGTGAGTTGGTGGAAGTAGCCTTAAAGGTTTTTAATAATCGAGAGCCTATGAACATAATCACTGCTAAACAACCAACAAAAGTCATAGCCGCCCTGCAGGAAGTCCCGCAAATTCAAAGAGCTCCACTGGGAAAGGGCCCTGGAGACCCGGTCTAGACCCTAATCAATGTGCAAACTGCAAAAACTTAGGACACAGGAAAGATAAATGTCCTAAACCCAGGCAATGTGCCTACTGCAGGAAACAAGGACATTAGAAAGATAAGAGTCCTGAAAGAATAAACAAGGCACAGGCACAGACGCCAGCCAGAATTTTAGTTGAACAAGGTACTAATTGAGGGGGCCAGGGCTCCTTCTCCTTAGGCCCCCAGGAGCCCATAATAACTTTACAAGTTGGAGCAACCTTCTCAGTTTTAAAGAAACCCTAAGGGACAATCACAAAACAGAAAGCAACAATTGTGGGTGCTACCGGAAAACCCTAAACAGTCCCTTGGACTACGGCCCATATAACAGACTTAGGAAAGGGCACTATCACCCACTCCTTTCTGGTGATGCTGGACTGCCCATACCCCCTATTGGGGCGGGACTTGCTGCAAAAACTCCGAGCCACCATCTCTTTGAGCCAGCTGGAGCTGTCCTAACAATGCCAAATAGCCTGGCCCATATCCTGTTTTCCACCCCCCTGGGAGATGAGTACCTGTTCTTTGAAGGACTTAATAAGACTACAGCTCAGGAAAAGCACCTCCATGCTTGGCAAACACAGATCCCCCAGGTATGGGCTGAAAACAACCCCCCAGGATTAGCAAGCCACCAACCGCCAGCGGTAGTGCAAATTTCCAGCGGGGCCACTCCAGTGCGGGTCCGCTAGTACCCCCTGCCCAGGGAAGCCAGGGCTGGGATTGCAATACACATCGCCCGGCTCCGGGAAGCAGGCATATCAGTCCCCTGCCAGTCAGCTTGGAACACTCCTCTCCTCCCCGTTAAAAAAACTGGTACCAATGATTACCGACCTGTCCAAGACTTAAGGGAGGTGAACGTCTGAACGGAGACAATCCACCCCATGGCCCCAAACCCTTACACCCTCCTCAGCTTAATCCCCCCTTCCAGAACATGGTACTTAGTTCTTGACTTAAAAGATGCCTTTTTCACCATCCCCCTTGCTCCTATTAGCCAACCAATCTTTGCCTTTGAATGGGTAGATCCAGAAAATGGACAGACTGGACAGTTGACTTGGACCCATTTACCACAAGGGTTCAAAAATTCCCTGACTCTGTTCGATGAGGCTCTGAGTAAAGACCTCCTCCTTTTCCGGGATTCCCATCCGCATGTTTCTCTTCTACAATCCACTGATGATCTCCTGTTAGCCGCTGAGACTGAACAGGAGTGTGAAAATGCCACCATTGACCTCCTCTGGGAACTAGAGAGACTGGGCTACCGAGTCTCCGCCAAGAAGGCACAATTGTGCACCACTGTGGCGACCTCCCTGGGATATGAACTACAAGGGGGACGGCGTGCCCTCTCCAAAAGCAGGATTGAAGCCGTCCTCTGCATCCCACCACCAAAAGGCAAGTACGTGAATTCCTGGGGGCGGTCGGGTACTGTTAGCTGTGGATTTTAGGTTTTGCCGAAGTAGCCAGACGCCTATACTCAAGTACAGGAGGGGGTGACCAGCCCCTCCAATGGGGCCAGGCTGAACAAGATGCCTTTGACCAACTCAGGTGTGCTGTCAACTCCACACCTGCTCTGACTTTACCTGATGTCGCTAAACCTTTTCAACTCTTTGTAGCTGAAACAAAAGGCATAGCAAAGGGAGTCCTAACCCAAGCCTTAGGTCCATGGAAAAGACCTGTTGCTTACCTTTCTAAGCAACTAGATCCAGGTGCCTCAGGATGGCCAAGTTCATGAGAGCTGTCGCTGCCACAGCAGAGCTGGTCAAGGAAGCAAAGAAACTGACCCTGGGCTAAGACCTGCAAGTGGTAGGAGGCCACACTGTAGAAGCTCTTCTACGAAGCCCCCCGATCGCTGGATCTCAAACTCTCGGATTACACAATACCAGGTATTGATTGCTTCTAGACCCTTCCTGGGTAACTTTCCTCAAAACAGCTATTTTAAATCCAGCCACCCTCCTGCTAGATGACGATCCTGAGCAACCCATTCATGACTGTATGGACACCCTGGATACCCTTTCCTGCTTGCAACCAGAACTGACAGATACGCCTCTCCCAACCACTGTCCTGGACCTGTTCACAGATGGCAGCAGCTACACCTATAAAGGTAAACGGGTAGCAGGGGCAGCGGTCACTACCCTTACAGAAGTTCTCTGGGAACAAGCTCTTGGGCATGGGACTTCAGCTCAGAAGGCAGAGCTCATTGCCCTAACACAAGCCCTGCGCTTAGCCACAGGAAAAACAGCCAATATATACACAGACAGCAGGTATGCATTTGTCACAGCCCATGTTATTGGGGCTTTGTATAAAGAAAGAGGATGTTTAACTTCTGGGGGAAAGGACATTAAAAGCAGGGAAGAAATCCTTGCCCTACTAGAGGCTATCTGGCTGGCAGCCCAACTTGCCATCATCCATTGCCATGGGCACCAAAGAACAAACACACCCAGTGCACAGGGAAATGCACTGGCAGATCGGGCAGCTAAAGCAGTAGCCCCAAACCAGTAGAACCCCTTCACATTCTCCCAATCCTGCCGGCCCACCTGCTACCACCTTCGCCAGTTTACTTAGAAATGGAGAAAGAGGAAAGCAAACGCCTGGGCTGCCTAGCAGGCCCCAAAGGCTGGCTCTTCTGCCCAGATGGCCGCCCCTTCTTCCTGGAGGCACTGGGAAGACCACTTATTAACCAGCTACACCAAGAAACCCACCTGGGGGCCACAAAACTCAGTCAACTCATCTCAAAACACCTGTATATTCCCCATCTCCGGAAATGGACTAAGGATGTAGCCTCCAGGTGCCTCCCTTGTAACAAGGTAAATGCTGCCCGAGTGCCACGGCACATGGGATCACGTCTCCGGGGAACTAACCCAGGGGTACATTAGGAACTGGACTTCACTGAGATCAAACCAGGTCGGTACGGATATAAATATCTAATAGTTTTAATTGATACCTTTTCAGGGTGGCCAGAAGCATTCCCATGTAAAAAAGAAATAGCCTTAACAGTGGCAAAACACCTTCTCACTGACATTATCCCTCGATTTGGCTTGCCCCTCACCTTGGCATCTGACAATGGCCCAGCCTTCATAGTCCAGGTCTCTAAACACCTGGCGGCCGCCTTAAACATTATGTGGAAATTACACTGTGCTTATAGGCCCCAAAGTTCAGGACAGGTAGAAAGGATGAATAGGACGTTAAAGGAGACTCTAACCAAACTACACGTAGAATCTGGCAGTGACTGGGTGGACCTCCTCCCCTTCATCCTATTAAGGGCCCGGTGTACTCCTTATTTGCAAGGGTTAACTCCCTTTGAAATACTTCATGGAACTCCATCCCCAATACTTCCAAAATTATCTGATGAGCTATTAGCTCCCATCCATAACCACAAACTTGTAAGTTCCTCGCAGGCCCTGCAAAAATTACGTGAGGACCTCTGGGAGGCTATCCGACCGGCCAGCTCTGGAGCAGCTGACACCCTGGAGCAGCTACACCATATTCAGCCTACAGATCTGGTTTGGGTAAAGAGACATAACTCTGAAACTTTAACCCCTCATTGGGAAGGGCCTTACCCTATTGTTTTAACTACCCCAACAGCCATCAAAGTCAGAGGAAAAAAGCTATGGATCCACTACACCCACATTAAGAGGGCTACAGAAGACCATATCTCCTTGACATGGCACCTCAAGCCCACCAAGGATCCCTTAAAACTCTGACTGTGCAGATCTTCTTCCTCATCTGCCTGTACTATGTCATCAAAGGAGGTGGCAGACACAACCCACACCAACCAGTCTCTTATGACTGGGTCCTCTCCAGAATCGAGGATAGCACTGAAGTAACCGGAGTCTCAGACACAGACTTTTGGAAACTTTCATACAATGATGATGACAGTGTGTCTGTGGAATATGATCAACCAGTTTTCCTCTTTGACCTCTGCACCTTGTTTGGCTACAGCTGGACTGGAGCCACATGCAAAAAGTACAAGGGGAACGGGGATACAATTTGGGGCTGCACCAGCTGGCAAGATGCCCGAGAACTCAGAAGTACTGGCTTTTACCTATGCCCTGCAATTAAAATAGGTGGAGAGAGTGGTGGGGACGCAGGAGATTACTACTGTAAAAGCTGGGGCCGTGAAACTATAACATCCTGGGGGCCAGCTAAAGACCCACAAATAGAATTCCGCAGACTGTATAGTTATAGCCTCCTGTGCTTTAAAATGTCATTGTAACCCCATTAGATTAGCTGTAAGATGGGAATGCATAGATTGGCGAATGGGTTTAACTTGGGGAATCAGGCTGTATGTTTATGGGCGAGACCACGGTTTCTTGTTCACTATTTAAAAATTTCCCAGACCATGTCCCATTAAACCAATAGGTCCGAACTTTGGCCTCAACTCAGAGTCACCTCAAGCAAATACACCAGCCCCCAGTCCCACCAGTCCCAGCCAAGCCCCTAAACATGTCAGTACAAATCCACCAAAACATACCAATATAAGCCCAACAGCATCAGTAATCAATGCCCCTATGACACCCCAAATCCCCCATATTTACTCTTTTAAATGCAGTTTATAACTTTGCAAATATTATAAATACCCATCTAACAAATGATTGCTGGCTTTGCCTTAGCTCAGCCCCATCATATTATGTAGGAATAGCTGCAAATATAACTTTAGTTTCCTCTCCAGCCCAGATAATAAATGTTACTCCTCATATAGTAAAACACAATAAGACTATATGTACTTGGGGCTCTACGCCCACTTTAACTTTAGGATATTTACAAGGACAAGGATGGTGTGTTACCTCCCCAGGATACCCCTTACACACCTCCCCTTACCGGGACAACTGTTTACATCATGTCCTACTCCCAGCTCACCCCTCAGGAAGTTCCCCCTATTACCTCGTAGCCCCTAAGGGGACTTGGTTTGCATGCTCCACTGGTTTAACTCCTTGTATAAGTACTTCATTTTTATATGACACCCCCCCAAATTTGTATACTAACCCACATCATTCCCCAAGTTTACATTTACTCAGGGGAAGGAGGAAGAGAACATTTTTTCAGCCTACAAAGACGAGCCAGAGCCCCCATCCTCAGACCTTTACTTATAGGCATAGGATTAGCAGGCTCTACAACTATGAGTGCTACAGCCTTAGCCACGGACCCCTTAGCCCAGGCTTTAAAGCCTTCACAACTCAAATTGATTCAGATCTCCAAAATTTAAAAGCCTCTGTCACCCATCTAGAAAAATCCGTAAACTCTCTAGCAGAAGTAGTCCTACAAAACAGAAGAGGCCTAGACTTACTTTTCCTAAAACAAGGAGGCCAGGCCTTAGGAGAAACTTGCTGCTTCTATGCTAACCACTCTGGAATTATAAAAAATAGCTTAGCCCTAGTCAGAAAAAACTTACATGAAAAAAAGAATTTCGTAAAAAACAAAATAACTGGTATGAGAATTTATTTAAGTGGTCCCCGTGGCTAACAATCCTTTTATCGGCTGTGGCAGGCCCACTTCTCCTTCTTTTTATTGGAATAACTTGTGGCCCCATTGTTATCAACCGCATCATAGCATTTGTACAACAAAGATTTAGGGCCATTAAGTTAATGGTCCTAAGCACCCAATATGAACTTATCCCTCTAAATCAAGAAAATGACATAGACTCAAAGATTTGATTTGTCCAACAGAACAAGTAGGGAATGTAACAACCAAGCCCCCTATCCCTGCCACTAATCCCCCAAACCCATAGATTTAAAGAATATAACCTTCAAAGGGGAAGTATTTTGTGTTTCGGCCCCAACCGCCGCAAGGGTGGAGGAGCTAAATTCCGAGAGAAGAGATAAGCAGGGAGGGGTACACGTCCAAGTTCCTTGGAAACTTACCCAACTCCTATGCCCGTCCCTTGTACCCCTGAACTATGTATGAACCATGAAGTAATGGACTTATGATGTATCTTGTGATTTATGAACCAGTATGTACCCCCCATCCTGAGACCCTGCCTTAATTGCTATGATTAGCTTCTGTATTGCGTTAGCTTGCTTTGCTGATCATGCAAAAAAAATGGTATGAAAGGATTGCTCACCTAGCATTCAGGGCCACATGCCTTTGAGGTATCAGCCCCTTGCAGGTGTAATAAATTTATCAATTATTGCATCAAATTGGGGTCTATCTTTCTATCTCTGTGACTCAGTTTACTTCAGAGTAACTGCATGTCACAGCAGAGTGGAGGTCGGTATCCCAGCAGCTCTGACACAGGTGCTGATGTAATGATACATTGCAACTGCATAGGCCAGTGTGCCCTATTCTGAGCTGCATGATGCAGTGTAAGTTTCTTACGTTGATATCTTATAAATTCATGACCACGGATTGATGCTCAGAGTGCTCAAAAACCTTAGCCAGTTCTTCTCGTGATATAGTCTTCCCCTCTCCACAGCAACTATACCATACCTTCTCCAATCTCTGCAAACTTCTGGCCCTCACATCCTGTCTTTCTAATCCTCTCTCCCTCATATCTTCTCGACCTCATTTTCACCAGGGTGCTCCACTTTTAAGAAACTCAAGTCATTAGATGGACCCCTTCATCTTTGCACCATCATATTGTGTACACTCTTAATCGAATTTGTGCCGGTGTTTTGGTTGCCTTAGAGGAAGGATGTCTACAGCTGCAGTCTGTGGAGGTGTAAGTGCAGAGAATATGGAGAATTGTATTTACTCAAGGTTACGATTTTGTCAAGTGAATAAGGGAAATGAAAGAGGCAGCAGAGAGTAAAGGGATATGGACGGCATTGGCTAAGAAAAGAGAGAAATGAGAACATAATGAAGTAAAGGCTGTTACCATGGGAAACATTAATATATGTAGGTCCTGGTGGGTCCCTGTTTCTATTCCTTGATTATTAATTAGATTATTTGTCTTTTCTCTATTGATTTATAGGCTTCCTTATCTACTCTAAACACTATCTTTTAGTAGTTGCAAGGCTTGTATTTTCATTTTATCTACGGTTTTTCTTTTTCACCTTTTTAATGCTGCATTTTGATGTCAAGATGTTTTCAATTTTACCAAGTATTTATTTTATGCTTTTCTATGTCTTGTTTTTATAACTATCTTTCTACATTGAGATTACAAAAGTATTCTCCTGGATTTTTCACTGTTAAGGTTTCACATTTTACATTTAGATTTTCATCTGGAATTTATTTTTATGCACAGTATGAGGTAGGGATCTATTCAATCTTTGACTCTGCCCGGTCTAATTTCTGCTTTACTAATTCACCAAAAATGCTGATTCCTTTTTTGCAAATCAAGAAAACACTTTTCAGTTCTAGTTTTTGTTTTTTTCTTTTGTTTTTCAAAGATATATTTTTATTATACCAAAGTAAGCAAACCCACGCACACCTTCTTTGTTTTTAGAAGTTACCCTTTCAAATGAAGGGAAAGGATTGAGAAAAAGTGATTACCCAAGAGGTTTTAACATACAATTAAACATTTTAATTTATGATAAAATGAGGAATTTTATGTCTACATACGTACACATGTAAATCTATGAGAAACCTAAAAATGTGGAAATGTTAGCATCCTTAGACTATGGTCAGGGATTCCATGGTGCCATGGTTTTCCTATAACTTTTTGTACATTATAAATGGTCATAGGAAAAAAAATACATTTATCTACACTTATAAGTGAAGAATAAATACCCAGTATTATGGATCTATCCTCATCTATTTAATCATGCCCTTGTTTATGGATGCTGAGTAGTTTCTAGTTCTGAATTCAGACCTTCAGAACTTGGAGGGGGGAGCCCATATCATCAGGTAATACACTATTCCTTCATTCTTCATTTTCTAGACATTGGATTAATTTCAAGCTTGCCTTCCCACACTGTCAGAAAGGAAGAAATACTTGTGTGTCTCGTAGACCTGTTTTCCTTGCCTCAGTTGGATTAAAGTTGCTGAATTTTCCAGGCTGTAGAGGAAAATGCTTTTGTTAAGAAGGATTCAGCAGATGTTTCCACTGCCTAGTGCTCTTGGTGCTTCCCAGGGCAGTGTGGAACTTTGAAACGATCTTTCAATCTGTGAAATGGGCACAGAAGATAACCACTGCCTACAGACAGTACAACCCCCCCGCCCCAAGTAATTTATCACTACCCCTGCATTAGTCTTGCTCCAGGACAGGGTGTCC
>CAUYON010045618.1:0-10437 GCA_963573935.1 Arctocebus calabarensis
ATTTGAACCCACCAGCTCAGGTGTATGTGGCTGGCGCCTTAGCCGCTTGAGCCACAGGCTTCGAGCCCAGGTTTAAATCTTAAAGCTACATGACACTCAACTATGTTACTGGAGCCTGTGGAACTCTTATGTGTACCAATATGTGCCGAGCTGTTTTGTTGACTGTAGAAATCCTGGGATATTAGAGGAAGTGAAGACAAATTTGGAACTGAGAGAGATGAGCCTTGAAGGAGGCCTTGAAGAGTGGGGGGATGTGATCAGGCACAGTGAGGACACAAAGTGGGGTAAAGGCGTGTAAACTGCATGAGTTGTGTGGTGAGAGCACATGGTGCCACGTCCATGACCAAGAAGAAATCGACCTGCTTGTCCTGGGAGGGAAGAGGAGCTTTAGTGTTTTGCAAAAGACAGAATTACTTTCAGTGTAGAACTTCACCTCCTTATTTTCTCTCCAAATCCTGAGACCTAGAAATATTACCCATTGGTCTTTGGAAGTGTCAAGTTATGTTCAGTGTTTTTCTTTGGAATGTGCACAACAAAATCTGATTCTTACGCAGGACCATATAATTAAAATTGAGATCTTTTTAGAGAATGAAGGAGAGAATGGGCAGTAGAGAGCGGTTAGGAGTAAACATACCTTCAGGCAATTGTCAGTGGAATACTGTTTTCTAAAGAATCAGCAAGCAAGCCTGGGTATCCTGGTTCATTAGGTCTGTTTGAAAGGATATTCTTTTTCTTTCACTGGATATTTGCTTGGCAGAAACATTGACTCTTCTGTAATGGAGCCATGCAGTTACCTTAACTATAAGCTGGACCTGCCCAAAAGACATGTCTTTGACTGATGTACTTAACAAAGGGCCATAATTTTGAAGATATATATTTGATATTATGTTGACTTGAAACTTTTACTATTCATTCACATTTCATCCTTTTCCACATTGTTAACAGATAAACTTTGGCACATTAAATTGTGAAGAGTTTATCAGCACAGACAGCAATTCATGATTTGGGCAGCTTCAAACTGAAAGTGTCTGGGGACTCTGCCAAAGGAGCATGAGGGGGAAGCTTTTACAGGGTGGACCTAGAAGCAGAATAATTATTTGATTGGTTAAAGTTTGAGCAGTTGGCTTACTTGGACTACCCTGATGGAAAGTTCCTGGTAATATCAGTAAACGTTCAGTTGGCTCTTCCTGATTAGCTGAGTTTAAGTTTTGTTTAGAAGAAACTCAGGGCATCGGAACCATCTCAGCCATTGGCCTCCCATTAAGTTATTTTGATGGTTTACATATCTATGAATATAAGTCTTTCATTTTTACTTTGTAATATCACGTGAGTTTTTTTAAGTGGATAGCATATTATATTTGGTTTTAAGTGGATAGCATATTATATTTGGTTATAGGATCAATATTACATTGGAAAATTTTTTCTTCACAACTAACAAAGACATACAGCCTCTGGGGTTGTGGCAGTAACCTTGCTTCTGAATCTGGGTTATTCAGAAGCCTATCACTTAATTCACGCCTCCAGAAATGTTTACCAGTTAATAAAGTAGAGTTCTGATGTACTACATGGCTTACTTTTCCTTCTGTAGCAAGGATTCTTGTTCTGGATTAAGGATTAAGTTTGGGTAGCAGCAGAAGAGCTTTGCTGCTCCCCATTTTCCTTGCTGCCCAGTCTCTGTTCATTCTTAACAAGCAGTCTTTAGTACAAAACACAAAAGAAGGGGCTAGGTGCCCATAGCACAGTGGTTACCACACCAGCCATGTACACCAAGGGTGGAAGGTTTGAACTTGGCCTGGGCCAGCTAAGCAACAATGACAACTGCGCGCGCGCGCACACACACACACACACACACATACAAAAAAGCCGGGCGTTTTGGCGGGTGCCTATAGTCCCAGTTACTTGGGAGGCTGAGGCAAGAAAATCGCTTAAGCCCAAGAGTTTGAGTTTGCTGTGAGCTGTGACACCATAGCACTCTACTCAGGGTGACATAGTGAGACTCTATCTCAAACCAAAACACACACACACGCAAAAGAAGGACGCTGAATTATATTGGTATTCCCATACAATATGCTGTATTCCCCAGTGAAAAAGATAGACTTTCAGATACTTAAAATGCTAAAATAGGATTGGTTTTCTAAGAAGAATGAAGAAAGCCTTATTGGATATCAGTGAAGAAAGAATAAAGGTTAATTTTATTATTGATAGCTTAGGAGGTAAAGGTACTGCTGGCTACCAACTGGCCCTGGTTCTTTACCGCTGGCGGTGATTGCTGTAACTGTGGGCTGTGGTGCAAAGCACACGTGTAAGAAAGCTCCCTGAGATTCTTGTTCATCTGTCCCACCCCCACTGGGTTACTCGGTTCATCATAGCTTACACGGGGAAACTTTATTTTATTAACTTGGTCCATATGATTGCCTTATTGTGACTTTCTTTTCTTTCCTTTGTTAAATAAAGCAATGATTTAAATGACTTTTAAAGAATAAACCAAGCAAAATAAGAAGGCTTAGTCAAAACAGCAGCACGTAAACTTTTCATTGTTGTTCTGCCTTCCAGAGTAGTGTTCCACTGAAGGAAAGTTTCTTGGCAAAAGTCTCCAGCTTTATGTACAGAGTGGAAATCTGTGGCTTTCTTAAAATTAAAAACACTTGTGCATTTTTATTTATAACATCTATAAATGTTTATCTTGTTTTAAAGGGTAGACATACAAGTGTGTTGAGACTTGCTAGATAAGCAGCCAGAGATACCAGTTATTCTAGACAAAGTTCTCCTCTAAAACCTGAAGACAAACATAGCTTTCCCATTGTGCCTGTTTGAGGTAATGACATCAGGCATAAGGGCTCATTTCCTTTCAGCTAATTTATTGAATTTCAAGAAAATGATATTTCAGCTTGATCATTGTAGGAGTGAGATGATTTTTCTTTCCCTGCACTCAAAAGTGTAGAATTGTGCACATGATTGTGGAGTCCATGGACTTTCTTTCCCTGCCGCTGAGCTCTGGATTTTATTCAGAGTCCTCAGGATTAAGTGAGGACTGTTGAACCCAGTGATGGAGAAAAGGCTTCATGCTACTTTTTTTTTTTTTGGAGACAGTCTACTATGTCACCCTGGGTAGAGTGCTGTGGTGTCACAGCTCACAGCAACCTCAAACTCTTGGGCTTAAGCGATTCTCTTGCCTCAGCCTCCCAAGTAGCTGGGATTACAGGCGCCCACTACAACACCGGGCTATTTTTTTTTTTTTTTTGTCGTTCTTGGTCCAGTTGTCATCGTTTAGCTGGCCCGGGGTGGGTTCGAACCCGCCACCCTCAGTGCATGTGGCTGGCACTATAACCATGTGCTACAGGTGCCAAGCCAGCTTCTTGCTATTTTTGCCCATACCTTTTGATTCCCATGCCATTGGCTCTGAGAAAGCTATTTTTTTAGGTTCATGATTTAATTCCCTTTGAAGAAGGATTAAGGCTGTGGGGAAATGCACCTGTTTTTCTTTTCTTTTTTTTTTTTTTGCAGTTTTTGAGCAGGGCTGGGTTTGAACCCACCACCTCCGGCATATGGGGCCGGCGCCCTACCCCTTTGAGCCACAGGCGCCGCCCCACCCATTTTTCTTCCACAGTAATTTTATAGCTTATGGATTGATATCAGAGGCTGATCAATAATAACTACCTGAGGAAGGCCAATAGCTGTCTTAGGATCACATACTTTAGAAATCATAACTGAGCATCTTAATTTTGTACACAAGAAAAGGAATTACAAAGCAAGTCAACCTAATATTTTGTTGCCTTGAAAACTATTTTCTTTTTGGAGTTTTCTCCAGGTATGGTTTTAGTGATTTCTGAGTTATTAGCTTACAAAAACAAAGTTTTTTTTTTTTTAAACCTGTGTGTTGGGCGGCGCCTGTGGCTCAGTGAGTAGGGCGCTGGCCCCATATACCAAGGGTGGCGGGTTCAAACTCGGTCCCGGCCAAACAGCAACAAATAAATAAATAAAATTTAAAAAAAAAAAAAAAAAAAAACCTGTGTGTTTAGGCTCAGCGCCTGTGGTTCAATGGGCTAAGGCGCCAGCCACGTACACCTGAGCTGGCGGGTTCGAATCCAGCCCGGACCCACCAAACAACAATGACGGGGTGGCAACCAAAAAAAAAAAAAAAAAAGTGGCCGGGCGTTGTGGCGGGCGCCTGTAGTCCCAGCTACTTGGGAGGTGGAGGCAGGAAACTCGCTTGAGCCCAGGAATTGGAGGTTACTGTGAGCTGTGATGCCACAGCACTCTATCTAGGGTGACAGCTTGAGGCTCTGTCTCAAAAAAAAAAAACAAACAAAAAACCTGTGTGTTTAGTGGTGTGTCAGGATGGAACTTGCTTTCTATTCAGGGTTAAAATAAGATTATGACCTAGCATCAAAGAATTAAGTGAGAAAAACTATATATATATGTATGTATGTATAAGCATATGTGTGTTTATCAAAGGAAAATATGCATATCTTTTAAGACCAATTTAAGAAAAATTTAAATATGAAGATTAATTTTAAATTAACTTAGTTTAAATTTCACCACATTCATTAGTCAGTAGTGGTTGTAGCAACTTTCTTTATCTTGATACTCTTCTACTGGCATTTCTTAGAATCATTATAAATATCTGAATGACTATCTGGATCAATTCTATTAAAACAGGAAAGAAATTCATTACACATACTGTATTTTTTTTTAGAAAATATAAGCATTTATCATTTCATGACTTCTTCATGGGGAAGAGTATCTTTTAGATCACGTTATCAAGATGCTGAATTTACTTTATGTTTTTTTCTCTTTCATTGTGTCCCTCTGATGTGGCTGCTGTGTTCACAACCCTCTGTATCTCTGCTGCTGGAAAACATTTTCCCATCTTTAAGGAAACCTCCCAAGGTAAGCACCAAATGGACCTTGGCATGTATACTGGCATGTGTGCAAAAATCCAGGATTTTACTCATCACAATAGCCCAGTTAGAGCACTTGTTCCCTTAAGAAGAAAAAACATAGCATTCTGGGCAGTGCCTGTGGTTCAAAGGAGTAGGGCACCGGCCCCATATGCTGGAGGTGGTGGTTCAAACCCAGCCCTGGCCAAAAAAAACAAAAAACAAAACCTGCAAAAAACAGCATTCTAATTTAAAACTCAGACCATGAGTAAACAATTAATGATGGTAATAACATAAAATTAGAATGTCAGTCTACGTTTACAAGGCATTTCTGTAGTTTATTTCATTCTCAGAATGACTGCTCTGATCTTCAGAGCAAACCTCCCAAGTTGTTTCTGTTTTGTTGATGGTGAAATGAGGCTCAGGGAGGTGGAGTAGCAGGTCCTAACTCACAGGTGGAGTGGGTGGAGGAACTGGGACTCCACAGTGTCCCCATCCTGGAACACAGGACAAAATGGTAACATCATAGAATGAAAGCCTGACTGCTGTGATTACTGACTGATCAGACAAACTATCTTTCTGTGCCCTACCAAGAATACTTAATATCACTGGAAAAGTTCTTTGAGGTAGCGATCCAACTTCCACCAATTTTCTCTGGTCCTGGTCCATCATGATGTCCCCTACCTAGAGTTGTCTCCCACTGCTCTCGCCAAACTTTGATGGCACGTTTACCAGTGAGAAGCCCAAAAGTTAGAGAATAGTCAGAGGGCTAGCGGTAGAGGAAGTGAGAAGTAGGGATCTGAATGATCAACCCTTGAATAATTGAGGGTTGATTTTGTTACTAGTGAGCATTTTATTGCGTATCAGAGAGACACTTATCACCAAAAGGAATGAGAAACTTGACCATCCCCAGGCCAATGATACTGACTGCGGCTGTGGTTCCTGAGATGGGATTAGGACAGGGCTTACCTACACGCACTGTATGGTTAGAATCTGAGATGTATTGGGTGATGGTGTGGAATCTAGAATAAGCAAGGCTTACTTTCCCCGGGGGTTCATTCTTGAATTATGGAAACTGACTAAAATGCTCTTTCATGCTTTGAATTATTGAAAGCATCATAGATATTATTCTTGGCACTAAGAGTTTCAACTCCAGCAAGGAAGGCATGCATTGAACAAATAATGTGAGATCTGTTAAGAA
Source organism: Arctocebus calabarensis (assembly GCA_963573935.1). Lineage (NCBI taxonomy): Eukaryota > Metazoa > Chordata > Mammalia > Primates > Lorisidae > Arctocebus > Arctocebus calabarensis. Next base: position 6,082 of record CAUYON010045618.1, read on the forward strand.
AGAGGAAAGAGGGCGGCTCCTGTGGCTCAGCGAGTAGGGCGCCGGCCCCATATACCGAAGGTGGCGGGTTCAAGCCCGGCCTCGGGGCCGAACTGCAAAACAAAAAAATAGCCGGGCGCTGTGGCGGGCGCCTGTAGTCCCAGCTACTAGGGAGGCTGAGGCAAGAGAATCGCTTAAGCCCAAGAGCTGGAGGTTGCTGTGAGCCCTGTGATGCCACGGCACTCTACCCAGGGTGATAAAGTGAGACTCTGTCTCTACAAAAAAAAAAAATAATAAAAAACAGGAAAGGGCGGCACCTGTGGCTCAAAGGAGTAGCGCGCCAGCCCCATATGGCGAAGGTGGCGGGTTCAAACTCAGCCCTGGCTGAGAAAGAAAAAAAAAAGGAAAAGCTAGCTGAGTGTAATGTCAGGCACCTATAATTTTAGTTACTTGGGAGCCGAGGCAGGAGGACCATTTGAGTTCAAGAGTTTGAGGTTGCTGTGAGCTATTGAGGTTGCTGTAGAGATTGCCTTGGTACTCTACCCCAGAGCAACAGAGTGAGACTCTGTCTCAAAAAAACAAAAACAAAAAAACCCTGGTGTTTTGAATCCCCAGCAAAAACAAAAAAACAACAAAGAAATCCTGGTTTTTAAGATAGTGAAATAATGTACAATACAAAGACTGAACTCATATAAACTATGCATTTGAGTTAAAAATCATGTATCAAGGGTCAGCGCCTGTAGCTCAGTGGTTACCACATACACCAGGGCTAGTGGGTTAGAACCCGGCACAGGCCTGCTAAACAACAACAACAACAAAAATACACCCAGGTGTTGTGGTGGGTGCCTGTAGTCCCAGCTACTTGGGAGGCTGAGGCAAGAGCATTGCTTAAGCCCAAGAGTTTGAGGTTGCTGTGAGCTGTGATGCCACAGCACTCTACCCAGGGCCACAGCTTGAGACTCTGTCTCAAAAAGGAAAATAATGTATCAATGCTGGCTTAGAGTTGTACCAAATATACCACACTGATGAAAGATAATAATAATAAATAGGAAAACTGAAGTTGGGCTAAAGGGGCATGTAAAAACTCTGTACTTTCCACTCATTGCTTTGTTAACCTAAAACTGCTCTTAGAAAAAGGCCGTTTAGGCTCGGCGCCTGTGGGTCAACAAGCTAAGGTGCCAGCCACGTACACCTGAGCTGGCGGGTTTGAATCCAGCCCAGGCCTGCCAAACAACAATGGTGGCTGCAACCAAAAAATGGCCGGGCGTTGTGGCGGGCGTCTGTAGTCCCAGCTACTTGGGAGGCTGAAGCAGGAGACTCGTTTGAGCCCAGGAGTTGGAGGTTGCTGTGAGCTGTGATGCCACAGCACTCTATCCAGGGTGACAGCTTGAGGCTCTGTCTCAAAAATAAATAAATAAATAAAGGCCATTTAACAAAAAGAAAAAAAAAAAAAGGCCATTTGGGCTCAGCACCTATAGCTCAGTGGCTAGGGCGCCAGTCACATACACTGGAGCTGGCGGGTTTGGACCCAGTCAGGGCCTGCCAAACAACAATGACCAAAAAAATAAAATAGCTGGGCGTTATGGTAGGTGCATGTAGTCTTAGCTACTTGGGAGGCTGAGGCAAGAGAATCACTTAAGCCCAAGAATTTGAGGTTGCTGTCAGTTGTGATGCCATGGCACTCTACCCAGGGTGATATAATAACACTCTGTCTCAAAAAAAAAAAAAAAAAAAGGCTCAGTGCCTGTGGCTCAAGCAGCATGGGTTTGAATCCAGCCTGGGCCCGCCAAACAACAATGATGGCTGCAACCAAAAAAAAAAACAATAAATAGCCGGGCGTTGTGGTGGGCACCTGGCTACTTGGGAGGTGGAGGCAGGAGAATTGCTTGAGCCCAGAAGTTGGGGGTTGCTGTGAGCTGTGATGCCAAAGCACTCTACCCAGGGTGACAGCTTGAGGATCTGTCTCAAAAAAAAGAAGTCCCTTTAATTTAAAAAATTTCCTTTATAGGCTCGGCGCCCGTGGCTCAACGGGCTAAGGCACCAGCCATGTACACCTGAGCTGGCAAGTTCAAATTTAGCCCAGGCCTGCCAAATGACAATGACGGTTGCAACCAAAAAAAAAAAAAAAAAAAGCCGGGTGTTGTGGCGGGCACCTATGGTCCCAGCTACTTGGTACAGAGGCAGGAGACTCACTTGAGCCCAGGAATTGGAGGTTGCTGTGAGCCGTGATGCTACCGCACTCTATCCAGGGTGACAGCTTGAGGCTCTGTCTCAAAAAAAAAAAAAAAATTCCCTTTATAAGATTCAAGCCCCATCTATCCATCCTCGTATTTAATGATTTTTTTTTTCTCTCTTGGGGAAAAAAAAATAGAAATAACCCAGGGTTAGACTATAGACCAGTTTAGACAGAACTGACATCTTTTCTTTCTTTCTCTCTTTTTTTTTTTGGAGACAGAGTCTCACTTTGTCACCCGTGGTGGAGTGCCTGGTGTCATAGCTCATAGCAACCTCAAACTCTTGGGCTCAGGCAATCATCTTGCCTCAGCCTCCCAAGTAGCAGGGACTATAGGCACCTGAAACAACACCTGGCTAGTTTTTCTATTTTTAGTAGAGATGGAGTCTCTCTTGCTTAGTCTGGTCTCCAACTCCTTAGCTCAGGCAATCCACCCACCTTGGCCTCCCAGAGTACTAGGATTACAGGTGTGAGCCACTGTGCCTGGCCTTGAACTGACATCTTTGTTTGTTTGTTTTGCAGTTTTTGGCCAGGGCCAGGTTCGAACCCACCACCACTGGTGTATGGAGCCGGTGCCCTACTCCTTGAGCCACAGGCCCCACCCTTGAACTGACATCTTAATATTAACCTTTCCAATCCATGAATATGGCATATCTCATCGCTTTAGGTCTTTAATTATCTTAGCAATGCTTTGTAGCTTTTAGTGCAATGGTTCTCAATCTTCCCAATGCTGAAATGTATTTTCTTTTTTTTTTGTAGAGACAGTCTCACTTTTATCGCCCTCGGTAAAGTGCCCTGTCGTCACACAGCTCACCTCAACCTCTAACTCCTGGGCTTGGGCGATTCTCTTGCCTCAGCCTCCTGTAGCTGGGAATATAGGTGCCTGCCACAATGCCCAGCTATTTTTCTGTTTTTTTTTTTTTTTTGAGACAGAGCCTCAAGCTGTCACCATGGATAGAGTGCTGTGGCATCACAGCTCACAGCAACCTCCAATTCCTGGGCTCAAGCGAGGCTCCTGCCTCTGCCTCCCAAGTAGCTGGGACTACAGGCGCCCTTCACGACGCCCAGCCATTTTTTGGTTGCAGACTTCATTGTTGTTGGGCGGGCTCGGGCTGGATTCGAACCTGCCAGCTCAGGTGTATGTGGCTGGGACCTTAGCCCTTTGAGCCACAGGCGCCAAGCCTATTTTTCTGTTTTTAAAGTTCGGCCATGGCCGGGTTTGAACCTGTCACCTTCGGTATATGGGGCCAGCACCTTACTCGATGAGTCACAAGCACCATCCTTCTTTTTTTTTTTTTTTTGAGACAGAGTCTCATTATGTCACCCTGGGTAGAGTGCTATGTCATCACAGCTCACAGCAACCTCCAACTCTTGGGCTCAAGCGATTCTCTTGCCTCAGCCTCCCAAGTAGGCGGGACTACAGGTGCCTGCCACAATGCCCGGTTATTTTCTTTTTCTTTTTTTTAGAGACAGAGTCTCACTTTATCGCCCTTGGGAGAGCACCAGGGTGTCACAGCTCACAGCAACCTCCAGCTCTTGGGCTTAGGTGATTCTCTCTCTCTCTTTTTTTTTTTTTTGTAGAGACAGAGTCTCACTTTATCGTCCTCAGAAGAGTGCCGTGGCATTACACAGCTCACAGCAACCTTCAACTAGTGGGCTTAGGCGATTCTCTTGCCTCAGCCTCCCAAGTGGCTGGGACTACAGGCGCCCGCCACAGCGCCTGGCTCTTTTTCTGTTTTGCAATTTCGGCCAAGGCCGGGTTTGAACCCACCACCACCGGTATATGGGGCCGGTGCCCTACTCACTGAGTCACAGGCGCCCCACCCCCCGTATTTTCTTTCTTCTTTTTTTATAGTTTTTTTTTGGCTGGGGCTGGGTTTGAACCTGCTGCCTCTGGTATATGGAGCTGGCGCTCTACTCCTTTGAGCCACAAGCACTGCCCGCCGCAATGTATTTTCTTTCTTTCTTTTTTTTTTTTTTTTTTTTTGAGACAGAGCCCCAAGCTGTCACCCTGGATAGAGTGCTGTGGCATCACAGCTCATAGCAACCTCCAATTCCTGGGCTCAAGCGAGTCTCTTGCCTCTGCCTCCCAAGTAGCTGGGACTACAGGCGCCCGCCACAACGCCCGGCCATTTTTTGGTTGC